>JAKLNC010000057.1:0-136780 GCA_022813145.1 Barbatosphaeria neglecta
GTCGTGCTGCGGCGGGTCGCTCCCGCGGCCGGCCGAGCTGGGGTTGACGTGCAGGAACTGCTCCAGCGTCAGGGTATGCACGGGCGCGTCGATGCCCGTCTCGCTGACCAAAAAGTCGTGGTAGATGACCGGGATGTGGTCCTTGGTCAGCTGCACGTCGAACTCGACGTAGTTGGCGCCCAGGTTGGCCGCCGCGATGAACGACGGCACCGTGTTCTCGCCCAGCTGCAGCGACCGGTTGGAGGCCATGTTCTTGCCCAGCCCGCGGTGGCCGATCAGCATGGGCGACGACATCTTGCGCCAGTACGTCTGCTCCGACGTGACCTCCATGTTGGGGTGCGAGAAGGGCGTGACGACGAGGAAGTTGAAGCTGACGGTACCGATGATCTCCAGGTTGGCGCCCATGATGGGCACGCACACGTCCCCCTGCAGGTTCATGCGCTTGGCCCCGATGGTCGGCCGCACGTGCGACAGCAGCGCCACCCCGCGCCCGATCTTGTCCTTCTCGTTGCCCGAGTAGGTCGGCACGATGTCGAACAGCAGCTTGACCGCCCCAGCGTCCTGCGTCGTGAACACGATCGGCTCCGTCGACACGTTTTCCTGCACCGGCAGGTCCATCACCGTCGGCTCGCCCTGCGCCCCCTTGGCCGACACCACGATCGACAGCGCCGTGTCCAGCTGCGTGTGGTGCGCCTCCGTCAGCGGCACCCGGTCCAGCTTGACCGCCTCCAGGTTCTTGCGCATGTCCATCGACCCCAGGCTGACCAGCACCAGCGTCTCGTCCTTGAGGTAGCGGTGCCCGTACGTCTTGACCAGCTGAGGCTCGGCCGCCGCCCCCCGCGACGAGCCGTTGGACCGCCGGTCGCCCAGCGAGCCCACCTCGGGCGGCGACGTGCCCGTGCCCGTCTCGGACGGCGCCGTCGCGGACCGCGGCGTGGACCGGGATGTGGACGCGGCCAGCAGGATGCGGGCGATGGGGAGGTGCCCGCGCAGGGCGGCGTGCTCCCGGGGCGTCCACCCCGACGAGTCCGGCCGGTCCACGTCGGCGCCGGCCTCGACCAGCAGCCGCGCCACGGGCAAGTGCCCGTCCACGGCCGCGATGTGCAGCGGTGTCCACGCGTACGTCTTCTCGGCCAGCTCCAGGTCGGCCTTCTGCGCCTCGGCCCCCTCCAGCAGGATGGCCGCGCACATGTCGTGGCCGAAGCGCGCGGCGATGTGCAGCGCCGCCTCGCCCGCCTCGTCCTGCCAGTTGATGTCCACGCCCGCCTCCACCAGCATCTTGACGATGTTGTGGTAGTTGTGCTTGCACGCGATGGCCAGCACCGCGCTGGACCTGGACACCTTCCTCCGCGCCTCCGCCTTGCGGTCGCTGACCCCCTGCCAGTCCTCCCCGCGCAGCAGCGCCTGCGTCGTCAGCGGGTGCCCGCCGATCACGCTCAGGTGCAGCGGTGCGAAGCCGTCCTTGTCCTGCCACTCCGGCGCGTCGATGCCCTCCTCCACGGCGAACTGGCCCCACGCCTGCATCTTGGCCATCAGCATCTGGCACACCACCACGAAGCCGAACTGCGCCGCGTAGTGGAGCGGCAGCCGCCCGAACGCGTCCCGCGCCGCCAGCGCCCGCCTCTGGTAGGCGTCGAGGTGGTCGAGCAGGAACCCGAGGATCCGCACGCGCTCGTCGTCCGCCCCGAGCGGCTTCGACTCGCTGATGCTGCTGTAGCGCGGCGCGGACAGCGGCGAGGCCGCCGGCGTCAGGTACTGCGTGGCGTAGTGCGCCGCCGTCTGCGGGAACGGAAACGAGCTGGGCTCCTGGTCGGCCACGGGGGCCGACCGGCTCCTCCCGACGTGGATGATCAGCCGGTGGATGCAGTTCCGCTCGTTGATGTCGTCCGGCTCGTCCAGGGACTTGATGCTCTCCAGCAGGAACCGGATGCTGGCGCGCGACCGCACCGAGATGGCCCGCTGGAGGAGGTTGAGCAGCACGCTCTGCGACGCCGGGTCCTCAACGTCCACGCCGCCCTGCGCGAGCCGGGCCGCGACGCCCTCGGCGCCCTCGACGTCGTCCTTCCGGATGGCCTGGTCCAGCCCGTCCAGCAGCGCGGGCGCCAGGTTGAGCATGGCCTTGGCCGACGCGCGCCCGAACGAGCGCGTCGACCGCTCGGACCGCGCGTCGTCCGGCTGGTTGGCGTCGCCCAGGGCCAGCAGCCACTTGTTGACCTCGGACAGCACGCGCGCGATGGTCGTGTCTCGCGCGAAGGGCCGGGGGTCGACCTTGGTGGTGACGTAGCGCTGCTGCGTGGCCGCGTCGGCGCCCTTCCTGTCCAGCTTCTTGTCCAGCTTCTTGGTGATCTTGACGAAACCGCGCCGGTTGATCTCGCCGAACCACTGCAGGTTGCGTAGCTGGCTCCGCAGCTCCAGCAGCGCCCCCATCAGCTCCTCCGTCTCGTCCTGGTCCAGGTTGGCCACCACGTCCGGCGACGGGCCGTAGCGGTCCTGCAGCAGCCGCAGCCGCCGGCAGGTCTCGGAAAACTTCTTGTTGTAGAACGAGTCGACATCCTCCAGGTTCCGGTCCAGGGCAAAGAAGAACTCTGTGCTTTCGGTTAGGCGACGGGCTCGGCCCCGGCACTTCATCCGGAAGGAGAGTCCCCACCTGCAAGATCCACGCGCTCTCCCCTCTTGGCCGTCTCGGCCGCGCCCTTCACCAGCTTCTTCAGCCCTTTGTAGTTGATGTACGACCCCGCCCACTCGGGCACCTGGTTGCGCGGCAGACTAGGCGGCCGTTGCGTATCAGCGTCCGTCCGACTTCAGGGGCCCAAAACGAGACGGCAAACATACTTTCTCCCGAACTTCATCTTGGCGAGAGCTCGAGCAGTGCCGCCGTAGGAGGAGGATGAACGAAAAGCAAGATGCCACCTCTATTGCGCAGAGGGAGCGAGTACGAAGACGAGTGAGATTCTAGCAAGGTGAGCTGGCTAGCGCAAAATGCCCACGGCGCGTCTATCGTGAAAATCTTAGGGGGGGGGTGGTCTCGACTTGGCGAGGCGAGGCAGGATCTGACGTCGCCACGCAGCGCGCTATTCCAGAACCGCTATTACAGAAGCGCCGTCGACGCGGGGAGCGTGTCGAAGTGGCTTATGCGAGACGCCATCGAGGGATCAGAAGCAAAGATAAGAGATTGAAGAGGAACTGATCGACTCTCTCGTCCAAGCGCTTGGCAGGGATGGAAGGTAATTGGATACCCAAGGAAGGTACCTAGAGATAGGTAGGTAGAGCTCCCTCCCCGACAGGTATGACGTAGCTCCCTGAGATAAGTACGGAGGTAGGGAGGCGCGACGAGTGCATCAGAATAAAGCGAGCAGAGGTGCAGGTAAGTCGGCAGCAGGAAGGGATGGATGCTTTATGTACGGTCTCAGCTGTTCTTTGTCTGGTCTTTTGTTTCGGCGTCTGGGCCGGTCCCTGGCGAAGCCTCGGGTTGGTGAAATCATCGGTGGAGCGGCCGCCCCACGCACTCCCAGGGCCTCTGCAGCTGTTGGCTCTGCTCCAAGTCACTGCAGTCTCCGGTCCTCTCTCTTTCCGGTGGCCAATGCGAGCTCCACGGATCGAATGGCACGCGCCGAAAAGAAAAGAAGGGTATAAGAAAGGACATAACGAAAACCGTGTGCCTATGCGCAGCTGTGGCGTTGAGCGTCGGCACCGCTGGAAAAGAAGCAAAAAAGATACCGCCGCGGCGGGCGAACTGGGCTCCAGCGTTCTCGTACCATCGACGCGGTGAGCGTCCCGCTGTCAGAACCGCCCGGTAAGAGAAGCCAGTCACAAGCTGGTTCGGCGTCCGTGGATGGGTCGCTGATCCTTACTGGACAGAGACCGTCCCGCCCCTCCCGCCCCTCCACCCCCGGGCCTCCCATGGCCACTGAGGCGAGCGACCGGTGCTCACTGTTCCCAGGGCGGGCAGCGGGGTCCAGGGGAGCTGCGTCCGAAGCCCCAGTTCGAAGCCCGTCGGAGGTACGGAGGTAGACTCACCACGCTTCTCTCTCCAGGTCTCCCTCCAGCTTCCCCCCTGTCTGTAGGTGCTCAGTATTGCTGCGCGCCGCTTGCATCGTGCCCTAGACGTTTCGGGCAAGGTACGGCAGCATCAAGAGGCCACGGGAACGGATCACCGATCGCTCACCAATCTCTCACCGCCGCGTCTGGCAAATTGTGTTACGTACATGGTACTGTTTTGCTGGGGCGCGTGAGGGGCCTGATGGTCCGTCCCCTGAAGCTCTCCGCAGCTGGCATCAGTCGGGGTCGCGCGGACGACATGGTGCTAGTTTTGTCACGGAAAGTGGTCAAGTGATATCCTTCTTTTTTCGGCGTTCCTGACTGCGCTCAGCTGCGCCAGCAGCCGCCAGCGTTGCCGAGACGCCGGGTCTGTGTTCTTTGTCCGGAGGAGCGAGCGCCAGGGTAGCCTAGCTAGCGTCCGAGATCACCTGCCCGCTTTCGTGGAGCTCGGGCCCAGAGGTCGGACATGGAGGCGCGATCATACAATGTGGCCGGGGACAAGTTGGCACGGCCGCCGTGGGATGCTCGTATGAAAGCGACAGAAGAATATGGGTAGAGATTTCCGCCGGTACCTGCCATGTTGGTGGGTAGGCAACGCGGGCAAAACATAGGTCAAGGAAGTCAAGAAGGTCTGTCTCCGTATGCAGTGCAACCCGGGCAGCACTCGCGCCGCGGCGGGTGCATGCTCCTCCTCTTTCTTCCTTTCTCCCGACATTATCATACAGCTATCCGGGGCCTGGCTTTATGTTCCGTGCGGCCGAGTACCGTCGGGCCCAGTATCGTCTCCAGCGCCGGAATATGCCAAAGACATACTTCGACATGAATATCGCCACGTGCCGACGCCAGGGCAGCTTGCGGGGCTCTGTCTCGATAGGCTTCCTCTTCTCCTTCTCCTTCTCCTTCTCCTCCTCCTCCTTCTTTCGTTTCGCCTGCTCGGATTTTCTCGCCTTCCTTTCTTTGCGCACTCGCCAAGCGGTCGACGCAGCCTCCTTAGCGATACTTCTCCCATCGTTTATGACGTAGAGAACATGGCGCTCTAATAGCTCGTATGGCGAGGTAGCCGAGAGGATTCTTGCGTGAAGCCCCAGTCGTACGGACAAGGGTAGACAGCTTCTGCGGAAGAACACCCGGTGTATCGGCGCTGCATTCGTGGTGCCGATCATGAATAATGACTGCGCGAGATGTGCACCCGTCGCGCACATCTCCTCCACGCCTTCGTCAATCGCCTTGAGCCTCGCCATACGGCGGTACTTGAGCCTGCTCCAGGCCGCCCGATCCCACGCCTTAGCGATCCTGCCCAGTTGGGGAAGAGCGCTCTGCAGGGAGCCCAACTTCGCGCGGCCACCACTGGACGCTCGGAATCGGTCGAGAGACTTCCGAATCTCCTCCAGGGCGTCGTCGAGCTGGGTCGCGTAGACAAGTCGGTCCGAGACAAATAGCGCGAGCGCAAGGCGCCGTAACGCCTCGACGCGATGGGGTGCAAAAGGGACGGCATCGACTCGATGCTCCGTAAGTACCCTCTGCGAGGCTAGGGCGATGAGCCGATGAAGCTTTTCCACCAGGGTTCTAGAATGTTGGTGGTCGTCACCCAGTATCACATGGGTGATCCGGTCGACATTATCCGCCAGGGTCCCAAGCAGTATCTTAGCTGCGGGCACGTCGAGACTATCGAGGGCTTGCCTCATCACCCGGTCGAGCGTGGGAGCACGGACTGCAGCGCCTTGGTTCATAGCGCCCGCGATGACGATGGCCGCGTGCCGCGTCTGATTGAAATACACCAGCCCCTCGATCATGGTGTTCAACAGGTCTTTGTGGATCTCCATTTTCTGGATGGCCGCAGCTTTCCTGGCTCCTTTGATAATGGCGTGATGGCTTTTGGCCCGATTGCCGGAGGGCCTTCCCTGAATGACGGGATATGATGGGCGTGGTGGACGTCGTGGACGTGGTGGAGGCCCCTCCCTTGTATCCTGGGACACATCCACATCGACGAGCTCACCGAGAATGCTATAGAAGCCTTCCAGGGAGGCTTTCGCTTGGTAGTAGCGCAGCAGATAGCCTCGGGTTTCCTGCGTCTGGTTCAGATACCCATGGCGAAAGCATTTCACAACCAGTCGGGCAAGGGTGTACTCCTCAACGCGAGTAAAACCGAGAAGCAACGTGTTGAAGGTGGTTACCCCGGGTGGCACACTCGATACCAGAAGGTTGTAGCAGATCTTAGCCACCAAAAACTTGATCCACCCGGGGCGGCGTTCTCCTGCCGTTGACCGCTGCGATGGCTCCTGGGCGAGCTTGGCTTCCCAATCGGCGAAGATGGCCCGTATCGACTCGTTCAGCTCGTGGCGAGAGTCCGCAGTGGCGGCCTCGTCTAGGTCGGGATGCCGATAGAGGGGGTACCCGTCCGACCGAAGCAGCCGAATAGCCGTCCAGGGCGAATCCAGACTTTCGAAGGAGATCCTCCGGGCCTCTGGATCGTCGGGAAAGATCAAGCGATGGGTCTCGACGAGCAGCCCGTCAACCAGGCCGTTGAGCACCTCGGCTGTCCTCGTGAACTTGCCCACCGAGAGGCGCTCTTTCTGAGCGAGCTCTTTGCGCCGGCCCACCCAGACTGGCACAGACTTCTCCCTAGCACCGAGCAGGTTGTCCCAGGCGAGAGGCGGCAGTCGCCAAGTCCTTTCCAGGAAGAACAGGTCATGAAGGGAATCGAGAAGCGTCTGCTGTTCCTCAACGCACCGCCAAGCCTTCGAGCGAAGCCAGGAGGGGTCGAGGCAGACCCTCTGAAGGGCTGCCACCGGAGTCTTGGGCTCTGCAGTGGGCGTATTCGCAGGCGGCTGCGTGATGGCAGCAAGATCCGTCCTGAGGTGGGTAAACTGGCGCGCCCATGCGTCCTCCTCCGCCGAGTTTCCCTTGGCTCTGCGAAAACGGCGCGGCGAATTCCCATTCCTCGGAGAAGCCTCACGGCGGTCTTCTTTGGGCCACTTCCAGGCCGCGGCCGGGGGGGGGAAGGTTCGCCCATATGCGAGCTTGGCTGCTGGAAGGCATGTTCTGCAGCAGGAGCAGGCGTGGGATTGCGCGGCCCACGACCATATCGCTTGCATTATCGAGGCATGCTGCGGCGTTCCGGAGGCCAGGTGGATTTGCGTGCGGGCGTCGACCGGTGCTGGCGAGGGTGCGGATTTTGTCACGGAGCTTGGAGTGGCTTGGTGTGTCTGCAGAGAGAGCAGTTCCAATCGAGTGGATCAGCAGCTGCCAGCCTGAGCTGCTTGGAGCTAACTAATTTTTTCTAAGGGCGTGCAAGGCGCACCACGCTAGCTGAGCACCAGCCACCAGCTGAGCCGCCACAGCAGCGAGGAACACCGAAGATAAGCGCAATCAGCGTGAAGAATAGAGGGGTCAATCCAACCCAGCCAAAGCCATCCAGCTCCAGGCCAGGCAAGACGACATCCATAGATCATCCATAGATGAAAGGGCCAGCGGGACCGAACTCTCTACAGCAATTTCAAAGTCCGAGAAGCCCGCCATGTACGCTCTTACGCTGTCGGCCGAACTGACCGGGTACGTCGACAGAGCATCACATCCACCCACCCCTCTGTCCCTACGATGAGGGAGGAGGAGCTGGTCCTCGAGTAGGCAGCTAACTCAGAGGCCATGGCAGCGTGACCAACCTCCGTCCCAAGGACGCCCAGGACAGCCCGTTTTGGTACACGTTTAAGGTGCAATGCACATCATGCCGGGAGACCCACGCGAACTGGATTGGCGTCAGCAGATTTGTATGTCCCGCCACGTTGAGGAACGATAGCGAAAAGCGTTGCCCCGCTAACCGACCCGAAGGAGACGAACGAGATGAGCGGCAGCAGAGGCGAGGCCAACTTCGTCTGGAAGTGCAAGAACTGCAAGAGGGAGTCTTCGGCGTCGATCAAGGCCGCTGCGTCGCCATATGAGCTGTCGGAGCCCGCCAAGCCGCAGACCATTCTGGAGTTTGACTGCCGCGGCCTCGAGTTCACCGAGTTTAAGCCCGAGGTAGGTGTGACTAACGCATCGACCCTCGCCCCCCTCAGGTGCTTACCGCACCGCACGGTCACGGTCGAGAGCGCTGACGCGGATGGCACATCGCTGCAAAATTAATCCGTAGGGAGAATGGCTGGCTGAGGGCGTCGAGTCGCCTCGGACGTCGTTCACCGGAATCGACCTCACCGAGGGCGATTGGTTCGACTACGACGAGAAAGCGGGAAGTGAAGTCAGTATCACAGACGCGAAGTGGGAGATACGGCGTGCGTGATGCCGTTAGAGAAGGAATCAGGCCCTTATCAGGTGTACGGAGAAAATGCAAGCGAAGCCAGAAACGCCAGTGATCGTGGCAGACTTTTCCAGTTTACAAAGTCCCATGTTGAAATTACAACGGTCCTTCTGGAGCTGGAGCCGTCATAGAGCCGTCAGGGTGCTCACGGGCCTTCAGGGGTCTTCAGGCCGGCCACGCCCGCCTGCTGGGGCTGCCCCACCTGTTAGCTGGACGGATTTCCACGCAACCAGGGGGGCGACTGCGCTTGGATCGAGCTGCCACCAAAATCTCTATCAAGTGCATAGGCACTCTCACAACCTCCAGCGATGCAACCCTTTCGCTTGGCTCTCTTCCTGATTCATCCTGTTCTTACTTGATACAACGATGGCCGTGAATACACCGGCACAGCTTCGGTTTCTGACGGACGCAGCGCATCTGCTTGCGGAGACGTCGCCGGAAACCTCCGCCTTTCTGATGAGCCGCCGCACCAACATACTGGTGAAGAACGACCAGCCTCTGTCGGACGTCCAGAGGCAGCACGTGTGCACCAGCTGCGGCCACATCATGATCCCCGGACAGAGAGGGACCACCCTGACGTTCCAGACGGAGAAGACTGCCCCCGCCAAGAAGCAGAAGCGCAGCCACGCGCGGGCAAAGAAGACGCCAGCACGAACACGACCACCACCAGCACAGGTGAAGAAGAGCCAGACCCCACGCGCCGGAGTGTCCAAGGTCATCAAGTGCGGCATCTGCAACAGGCATACCAAGATCACTCTCCCTCCCCCGCCTCCCCTGACGAGACGACGCAAGGCCCCTTCGAGCACCATGGCCGTAGCCGAGCCTCAAAACGTCGACGAGGCCAAACGGCCGTCCGCCAATGCCAGCAGCAAGAAGCGCGCAAAGAACAGAAAAGCGGGTCTGCAAGCTCTCCTGCAGCAGAGCCAAGCTGGCGCAGCCAGTGGTAGCGGCAGTGGCTTTGGGCTCAGCCTGGCCAGCTTCATGAAGAAGGGATGAACTCGCTAATGACAGTCCTGGTTGATCCGTCTTCTACGCATCTATCTGCAAAAACCCGTACCGTACGGCGTGCGCGGTCGCTAATCCGGCCAGCGAATGCGAGAAGCTTCGGGAAGGCCGATGGATCAGCCAGCCTCTCGGTATGCCGCTGGCTGCCGGCCGGTGACTCCCACCCACCGCATTTGCCCCGCCAAATTTTTTTCACTTCAGTTACCCCTCCGTGCTCTATTACAAGGCCTCCCACATAGAACAAAGCAAATCGGCCACAACTACTCGCAGCACGCTGGACAGCACTTTTGCGACAAGAAAGTTACACAAGATGTCTCCCTCCGAGGAAGCAATGCCCAAAAGCACTGTCTCGTCCGAGGAGTTCTTCCAGACCATCGGCCACCAGGCCGAGCAAGTCGCGCCTACAGCCAACGGCGCCTACACGCAGCAAGATGGCACCGACGACGACGAACAGCAGAGGGTCGTGGAAGAGATCGAGTCCCTCTGTATGAACTGCCATGACAATGTAGGCTTACCATCCCTTTCTTTCTTCCGTTTTCGGCGCGTAGTACGCATACGTGTTTACTGATAAGTATCTTTGCTCATGTAGGGCATCACACGCCTCCTTCTCACCCGAATCCCCTACTTCCGCGAAATCATCCTCATGTCCTTCGCCTGCGAGCACTGCGGCTTCCGGAACAATGAGATACAGGCCGCCGGCTCGGTGCAGCCGCGCGGAACCCACTACGAGCTGCGCCTGACCGCCCTGCCCGATTTCTCGCGCCAGATCGTCAAGTCCGATTCGGCGACGGCCAAATTCATCGAGCTGGACCTCGAGATCCCCGCAGGGAAGGGCCAGCTGACCAATATCGAAGGTCTGCTGTCCTCTGTCGTCAGCGACCTCGAGATGGACCAGGAGGCCCGCAAGGAGCAAGCGCCAGAGGTATACGAGAAGATCGCCGAGGTCATCGCGAAGGCCAAGGCCATGCTGGCCGGGGAGGCGTTTCCCTTCCGTGTCAACGTGGACGACCCCGCAGGGAACAGCTGGATTGCACCTGACCTGCGCGACGGCGTGGGTAAATGGGAGAAGCATGAATACATACGGACAGCGGAGCAGAACGCAGCGTTGGGCTTGTCAGACACGGAGGCCGCGGCGGGGACATCGGGCTCCGCGGGCGTCATTCCCGTTGGCGGGCAAGGCCGTCTAGATGAGCACGACGACATCATACCCAACGAGGTGTACTCCTTCCCGGCCAGCTGCCCGGGCTGCATGCGCCCGTGCACGACGCACATGAAGATGGTGGACATTCCGCACTTCAAACAGGTGGTACTCATGAGCACGGCGTGCGACCAGTGCGGCTACCGGTCTAACGAGGTGCGGACCGGCGGCGCCGTCCCCGAAAAGGCCCGGCGCATCATCCTGCGCGTCCGCAAACCCGAGGACCTCGCCCGCGACATCCTCAAGAGCGAGACCTGCGGCCTCGAGTGTCCCGAGCTTGACCTCACCGTCAACCCAGGCACGCTAGGTGGCCGCTTCACCACCGTCGAGGGCCTGCTGACGCAGGTGCGCGACGACCTGCGTAGCCAGATCTTCCACCTCGGCTCCGCCTCCTCTTCCTCTGTGCCCGGCGCCCTGAACGGCGACGCTGCCTCCGACGAAGGGGGTGACTCGCTGACCAAAGACGAGCGCGACACGTGGAAGTCCTTCTTCGCCGGCCTTGACGCCGCCATCGCCGGCGAGCGCGAGTTCACCATCGTGCTGGCTGACCCCTTCGCTAGCTCGTACATCCAAAGCCTCGCGGACGATCCGGGACAACCCGATGATCAGATGACGATAGAGGAGTACGACCGAACTGACGAGGAGGAGGAAGAGCTGGGGCTCAAGGATATGAAGGTGGAAAACTACGAGGAGGACGAGAAAAAGGAGGCGGGAGAAGAGAAGCCGGCTGCCGTACCGGCTAGCAAATGAGGAGATAGGAAAAGGCATGGTTTCTTCGGGAGAAGCTACTGGTCATGGCCCCCAAACGGTCGGCATCACTCGTCCGTACACGAGAAAGAGTACACCAAAAACAGTTCTTACATGTCGGTACCGTTTTGTGCAGGGGCAGGCGGCGTGGGCCGTCTAGGAGCCACGATGAATGGCTTATTTCGAGGAAATGTGAAATTCGCAAGGCTGCGAAGTCCATACCCAATGAAGTATATAGACATGATATATTAATTCAGGATCGGTCCACCTCCAGAGATCTCATCCATCTATCTGCAAACTGCGGTCGTATGAGACTTCTATGTCCCCATTGCTTGGGCATCTACCTACTGGGAAAGATGAGATATTGCCTCGTTCTGATAATAACTTCTCGCTCCTACCTTACTCGTGACACATTCCACTCATGCTACCTACAGGTCCTAATTCATAATAGTGCCGGGATCACGACGGAGGTTAGTTAGTAATGCCCACCTTCAGGACTAAGTTACGTATGTTACCTATGTACGCAGCACGTAGAACGCAGGTCTAAATTCACTTAAGCAACCTCGGAAGGCTTTCCAGGCTTTTCAAAAAAAAAAAAAAGCAAGGACGGTAGTAGCAAGTGATGGTGAAAAGATGGATTTCGTTATTCTCAAGGGGGAGCAGGTGGGGTATTATGGAGAGGCAAAGGAAAACCATGATCCATCCATCCAGTGATAAAGGGGATAAAAAGAAAAACACGACCAGACTAAAAACCCGATACGTGAGATGTGAAGCTTGGGGGAGATGAAGAAAGCATCTAGATCAAGGGAATCAGGGAAGAAAAAAAAGGAAGGGTGTGAGTAGAAGAGGAAAAGGGGGAAAAGAGAAAGAAAAGTCTCTCTCTCCTCTTTCTCTCGACAAGCCCCACCACCACATCCTCTCCGTTGATATCGTCTCTTCATCCATCAATCCGTTGTCCATCATCCGTTCCAGCCAAACTCTCAATGTTGTTGGTCGTTTCTCTCTCCTCCCCTCCCGTCACACCCCACCTTTTCCCATTTTTTCGCATGCGGAAAGCACAAGCCAGGAAAAACCGAACCTAGGACCCGACCCGAAGAAGCCAGAGCCGGACCAGCTCAGAGCCTTGTATGCCCCCGCACGTGGGCCCTGCCGCCCTCCGCTGCCTCCTTCATGGAAAAGACAAAAGGAAGAGATAGGCAGGAACCGGAGAGAAGAGAGGTGGTCGTACAAAAGAAGTGGAAGGAAAAATAACGTCCCCTAGAGGAAAAGGGAGAGATAGGGAATGCAGGCGAGGAGAATGCAATGCAACGCAATCGCAAAAAAAGGCAACCTCAACGCCTGGACCAAGCCCTGTTTGTTGCCCTTCCATTCCTGCCGTCCCCCGTCCCCTGTCCCCTCTCAGCCGCCATGTACGTTACACCTCCTATTTTCCCGTCGTCGCAGGAAACGCTCTTTCGCAAATTTTGTTGTACAGAGCAAAGATGGATATAACCATCCCCTTGATATGTTGTTATTGCATGCGGACTGTCGCCCTTTGCTGTGGTTGCTTGACGATGTTGCCCGTTCCTAATGCTGTTGCCGTAGGGAGATCAAATTAAGCAAGCAAGCTCGGAAGGGAAAAGCGCAAAGGCGATGCGAAGATGAAAAGACAAGTTGGCGAAGAGAAAGAATCCTCATCCGAGAAAGGGCAGAAGATATGGTTGTGTCTCCGTTTCGACTCCGTCTAGAAGAAGGTCGGCTTCGTAAGTACGCGATACTCGACGTAGTCCTCACCGTCGATGGAGAGGATCGTGCCGGGGCTAACCAGCTTCCCCTGGAACGGACCAGTCTGCTTGCGCTCGTACTTGATGCCCATGTAGATCTTAGCATCCTCGACACCTGCTTTGAGGCGGTTGGCTTCCTGGGAGGCCCAGACCTTATTAAGGCGGCTCACGTTCTCGGAGAAAAGGGTCTTGTTGTCGCGCTGCGTCGTCTGCGCCTCGCGGCTGGCGGCACGCTCGTCAGCGCGCTGCTGAGCCGCCTCGAAGCGGGCGATCTCACGACGAGAGATGGAGTTGACACGCTCAACCCGGTCGGAATTGTCGCCGAGAGCGGGGCGGTTAGCTGCGCGGAGCTCGGTGGTATCAGGCAGGGAGTGGCGAGTGGGACGCGCGGCCTCCTTGGTATCGGCGAAGTTGCGCCGGGTCTGGCGCAGCTCGTGGCCCGAGTACTCGCGCTTGGGGCGCGAGTCGCCATAGTCGCTGCCGTCTCCGTCGGCACCCGCACCATTGGCCGCGGCCATCTTGATAGGAGCAAAGCCGGTCGAGGGGCGCGAATCAATTCGAGCCTCAAGAGGGCCAGTGCAGAGCGCGGCCACGCGGTTCTGTGCCTCGTAGACGGCCTTGGTCTCGTTGTCGATGCGCTGATCGGGCGTCTCGCCGTCATCGATCTGGCGCTGGCGGATGCGCACGTACTCCTTCATCTCGGGACGGGACAGTGGCTTCAAATGCTTCTCAAACTCGACCTCGTCATATTGGATCCAAAGCGCACCAGCGCCCGTCGGAAAGTTGCTAAGCATAGTCCGTCCGTCACGTGTCTCCTTCACAACCTTGACTCGAAACATGTCGTTGGCACCGAGGATGCCATAGACGGCATGCTTGTCCTCCTCCTTGTCCTCGCTCGAGCCCTTCCAGTAGCCAACCAGGATCTTTGTGGGGCGCGTGCCAGGGATGGGCTCGTGGATGGATCGATGCTGCGTGATTTGGCCGCCAGAGGAGAGGCCACCCGGAGCCGGACTCATCATCATAGCGGGCATGGGCTCGATAGGTGCGACCGCCGCAGGGCCAACCGAGCTGGCGAGCCGGCGCTTCTTAGCCTCGGGCCGATGAGAAAAGACGTGGTCGGGAATGTCGTGGCCGTACGCGATCTGTGGCGGAGGCGCGTTATCCGGAGGCGGATTGTTCTGGGCGCGCCGAATGGCGTCTTTCACAGCCAACTTGTCGTTCGCGGCGGCCACCTCGGGGGTCTCGTTGGGCTTCATGAGTTCATCGCGGACCTTCACGTATTCCTTGATGACATTGTGATTGAGGCCGACGAGGTGCTCGTCGAAGATAACACGCTCGAAAGTCACCCAGCTGCCGCCGGGGCCGGGCGGTAGCGGGAAGTCGCCGTTGATGACGCGGCCAGCGCGGTTCGTGGGCTGGATGCGCGTGCGCAGGCGATCGCGGATGTCGATAAAACCAATAACGGTGTGCCGATCCTTCTCGTCGGAAACGCGAACATCGCGCCAGCAGCCGAGAACAACGCCCTTGGAACCGCTAGTACCGTGGGTCTTCATCTTTATGCCACGAGCAGGAGTCTCGACCTCTTCGCCGATGGTGCTCTGCTCCATCTTGTCCTCGTCCAGCTCGTTGTAGATAAAAGACCGCTTGCGCTTGGGATAATGAGAAGGCGGGGACTTGTCATCGTTCGCATCCTCCATCTCGATCTCTTCCTGGTCTGAAGTGACACGCAGCGGCGATGACGGCATGCCGTTAGCCTTAGTGCCGACGACTATCTCGTCCTCTAAGGCGTTCACTGCCGTGTTGGACATCGGCGTGTCCGGCGGCGGGCTCAGCTCGTTTTCATTCTCGTTGTTGACATCGTCCTCCGCGACGTCGTTCTGCTCGTTTCTAGAACGGCTGCTCGCATCTGTCGTTAGCGTCGCCCGGAAGAAATCAGATTGAGAAGACGATGAGTTGGGTGAAGGGCGTAGAGGCGAGATGTGGCTATCCGAGTAAGCCATCCCAGTCATAGGCGCAGCCGGGGGGGGGCCCATGGCCTGGGGATACGGCCAATGCTCCATTGCTGGCTCGGCCTTCGCAGGCTCTGGGCGAAGAAGGCCCAAGAACCAGTCACTAGCCTGTCCCACGCCCCATATCTGGCCAGGAGATGGAGACATGATTGACACCAAGCCAACAGATGCAAAACTGATGGGTAAAAGCCAACAAAACTGGAGAAAAGATACCGACCACAAATTGACAACTGTCAAAAGCACCAGAAGGGAGACTTGTTGTTGTGGTTGCTGGTGACTCTAGGGTGGCAAGAGAGGGAAGAGTAAAAAGTCGCAGTTGTGGGAAGAGAGGGCGGTCTGGCAAGAGTGAAAGGGCCAACAAAAAACACAGGCACTAGTGGCCTCAGCAGCATCTCAGATTCAGTTCAGAAAACTTTCAACTTGTCCAGATGCTGAGCTGTCCACGTTCCTGGCATGTCGTCTGAAGGGCCCTAGGCAACGCCCAAAATTTTGCCACTTGGCAACAGCATGAAACTGCATGCTTCGGACGGAAAGTTGGAAGGTTGTAGGCAGGTGCATGGGGGAAGGGACAGACAGTGCAATGAATACAGTGAAATGAAGGCAGAAATGAGGGCAGAAGAGTTGGGAAAGAGAAGCTTGCCTGCTCTTAATAAAGGTGATCTTGTTGCCACTTCGAGTAGCAGACTGGGCAACTCCTCCCATGTGTGGAGGCATGGTTTCCAGGTTCATTTAGGGTAACGCCACAGGAAACAGATAGGCAGTACCAGGGCACAGGAATCGAGTTGAGTCAAGAAAGATGAGAAGAGCAGGTGTTGTAGAGAAGGCAGGTTCTTGTGCCAAGAAAGGCTTTGAGTAGAGTTGTAGGAATGAGGGTGGAGGAAATTTTTTTTTTTTGCAGGAAAGAGAGTGCGTGATTGAGGAGGATTGGAGGTTACTGCACTTCATCGGAACCAGTTGCTAGCATAAGTTTTTTTTGGGCCACCAGCCAAGCCGCTACCAATGGAAGCAAGCCTGGGCCGCCAGAAGACCTTGACAACTTTGGGTGGGCCACTTGGTGAAGAGGGAAGGAAGAATGGGCAAAGCGATGGGCAAAACGGGGAGGCAAGCGGAAGAGCCAAGTTGGCCGTGGATAAGCACAAAGAAACTGAATAAGCCGCACTCACCTCTCATCGTCATCCGCCACAGCCATGTCGGCATCCTCAACCGTTGTGGTTGGTACTGCAGAGCCGATTTCAGAGACAGGCGGCGCAGCCTCCGCTGGGGCAGCGGGCGATTGTTTCGTCGTATCCGACTCGTAGTCCTCCATCGTGGCTTGATCAGACGGTTTGCGGCTGTTGCTACGGCTTGGCCAACACCCGCGTGTCCTCTCGAGGCTAGAGCGAGGCAGCGACAAGCTTAACTCGACAACAGAAAGAAGGCGCGCGACGGAGATGGAGACTTGCAAACTTAGTCGTATGCGATGAACAACTACGGGGTTGATGATAACGAAGGGGGGGAGTTGTGCAATACTGCGCGATGTGATGGCCGAGTTGTGGCAATGCGCGTCAGAAAAGAGACCAAGTGGGAAGGGACGAGTTGGAGTTGATGGAGGAGGTGGGTCGGAAAATAAAATAGAGAGCAAGTTGGCAGAGCCACGGGGTCAGGGGGTGGTGGGCGGCAGCCGAGTTAATTAAACCAACCCAAGCCTGGAGTTCCAAGAGGTCACCTTACAAGTTGAACTAGTAGCAGTCAGTCAATCGCCGGGGTTTTTTTCCCTCTCACTTTTTCCACTAATACACGGTGGCCCGGGCGCCGCCCAGCCTACCTAGGTAAGCCGCTGCTTTTTCTTTTTCTCTTCTTTTTTTTTCCCCCTTCTCGTTCTATAGTTGTTGATCTCTTGAACTTTCCTGCTCCTTCCTTCCTTCCTTCCTTCCTATCTTTGCCCTCTCTTCTTTCCCTTTCTTTTCTGGGGGCGGAAACTGTTCCAGCGCGGTGGCGGACTCGCCAGCCAAGAGCCTACCACTGAGCACCGAGTCGCGTTGCAGGCCCAGCCAAAAGGAGGTTGTAATGATAAGCGAAGAGACACCCTTGCTTAAATGGAGCCACCTCTGCGACAACGACACTCGACAACAGCCGAGAAGTCCGTTTTAAACAATCGGAATTCCGCGCCATTTTCTCCGCGCCTCCCAGTAGGCTGTTGGTGCGCTACCTGTAAATACGGAGACACGGGGCTTGTCTACCAGCTACCTACCTTACATGCATTGGTGCTACCTGCTTAGGAACTTACTTCGTTGTCGATGGCGATATGGGCCTCTCAGAAGTGCGCCATCCGAAGCACCAGAGCCGAAGGAATCGATTGTGCGACTGCCCCCCCGGCCAATACGAACGAGGGCCGCAAGCCTGCTGCTGACATACCCGAACCTGTTCCGGCTGTCAAAAGAGCCGTCAATGCTGCGCGCAGGTAGCTTAGTCGCTGACAACATTGTAACATTCCCTACGGATGCTAACTGTACTTACCTACCTAGGTACAAGTACCTAAGTACTTGGCGGCCACCGCTGATCCTCCAGATCTTCTCTGGACGGAATGGCCGCGCCGGATAAGACAAACTCCTAGCACTATTCGGTACTCTAGTCATTGCATATTCTATGCGTCTTCGCAAGCAAGTCTGGTGACGAATATGATTTATTCTTCGTAACGTCCCCCCTGTAGCTAAATACAGGTACGTACCTGAGTTTGCCGAGCTTTGGGTACTAGTACTCACTGTACTGAGTTTGTCCTCGGCTAGCGCCGCCAGGTTTCTCCACGGGTTGTTACTGTGTTCTCGACAACCGCAGTGAGACAGCTGAAACAGCATCATCTCGCCCAGGCTTGCCTACCACGATGGCGGAAACCTCACTTTGCTACTAAAGTTACAGCTGTGACCCGTCCCCATTAAAGCCAGGATAAATACGGATGACAACCTATGTTCCTCACCTACCCGTGACCCCAGGCAGCACCGCCGGACCACAGGAGCACAGTGGAGATTGGCTCTTTCCGACGCACTAACAGGGATCCACCGGCAGCGGCACGGCTGGCTGTTAGTTGCCAACGGCTCTTGGCCTTTCTTTGTCGGACCTTCTTGCCCCTAACAACAACGCGCATAATGAGAACTCTATATATGCAGAGGTACAACAACCAAACAGAGCCCTCTTCAGCTAATAGCGCCGTCTTACCGAAGTAAGCAGCTGACTGGTCTGCGCTCGACCAAAGAGGGGGACGCTGCTGCTGCCTGTGCCCGTCCTATCGCGAAAATACCGCTGCCTGCTCGTCGGTTGGTGCCTACGAGAGTTACCTCGGTCCTGCCGTTGCGTGGCGACGCCGGTGGGATTGACGACTGGAAGAAAGAGAAAAAAAAAAAATTAAGGGAGCGAGCAAACGTCGGCCGGAAGGCAAAACTCCACAAACCCCTGCAAACCCCAAACGGTCCATCCAAAAGCGCGAGAGGCAAGTGACACAGCAAAAGCCCATGTTAGCCTAAAATGGAAAGACTTGCTTAACCATCCCCCGACAGGGTCAGCGAATGGATTCAGTTCCCGGCAGAGACGCGCCTCGGCCTGAATGCCTGTACCTACCTATGTACCTACTTTTGTAGGAGATATAGGTACCTACCTAGGTAGGTAGTTGCTGGGTGGATGTCGTAGGACTGATGACATGCCCCGGATCCTTCCTTCAGACGTCAGCGTCAGCGTCGCAGAGTCTCGAACTCGAGCGCAGATGTACCAGTACAGCAGTCTCGCTCCAGTCTGTATACGGGTCGGGACTATCAGGTCCGACGGTTATCACGTGCGCCCGGCCGCGGGCTCTGCTCCGTCCATCCGCCTGCAGTCGGGGCCAGCCACTGGTTGCTTTCGCATTGAGGGTCTTCCCACATGTGTCTGATCCTCCGGCGTTTGATCAGTGGGCTGCCTGAAGGCGCTACATCATGGAAAGCAACGACGAGATTAAGGTAAGGTAGATAGCGCATGAAACGGATCATTAAGGCGGGCGCAAGTAGTAGAGATGCCAACTCAGTCAACTCGCACTATGTTCTCTCTCGTCTTAGGAAATATACCCAAACAAGGGAGAGCTGCGAGTGGCGGGAACGTGGGAGTCCCAGCAGATAGACAGACAAACAGACAGGCAGACAGAACAGACAGACGAAGGGGCGGACGTGAACGACGAGTAGGTATGTAAGGGATTACGAAAATGAATGATTGATTAAAACATGACACAAATTAATCAATCACAGTCCCCCCCCTTCTTTATTGTCCACTCACAACAGAGCTTGTGCTACATATGTAGGTAGGTATGTACCTCGATACGCAGGTACCTACATACATGCTCACGCCAGAAGAAAAACAGATATGCGTGCGATGCGATGCGATACGATGGAGGCGATGCGAAGCGAGGCACCTACATGTGTGTGTACCGGCGTCGACGCGTTGTGCGAGGCGTACCGCCAATTATTGGAACACACTTCTCCCCTCCGGCTCCAACCCAATAAAAGCCGCGCATATCGACGGGAAGCCTACGAGTTTCCAGTCCCGAAACGACAAGTCACCGCAGCTAGATGGGATGGGGGGAAGTTATCCGCGCACCTATGGACCTTAGCAGTGGTAATAAGCAGCTGCTTGATGATAGTGAGAAGGCAGGGAGGTGTACTACTACCTACCTTACGCTAGGAAACTGGAAAGAAATAAACCAAAAAAAAAGTGACGCACCAATAGAATCGCTACGAGCAAGGAGCCAAGCTTCCCACCCCCCTCGGTAGTTCGCGACTGACAAGTTCTCGCTTAGCCCAGCAAAGCCAAGTCGTTGCGCCAACCACGCATAGAAGGAGCTTATATAGGTATGTACTGTAGATAAGCCGGTTTTCCCCGTCCCTTTCCTCGCTGCCTGCCCTCCCCGTTCCCAACAGAAACGAGAAGCAACGGCAGAAGCGAGAGGCATAGGCACAGATAGGTACCTCGAACGCAGTGCGACCTCAGTAGATAACTAGATCCAGGCCAGTACCCGTGCAAGCACTCTGTATAACCATCACTATCCACCCACCGGCTACGAGCTTGAGGTCGTCGTCTGTTGTGTCGTCCAGAATCCCCCTTTCGCAGTTGCGCAATGTGATGCAAGTTACATAGGTATGTATGTAGCCAAGGCCAAGGCCAGGGGCCGACCAGGTCGGCGTGACTCAATCGACCCGGCTCATGAGGCCAGCAGCCCAGATGCTTTGCAGGGCTGCCTACCCAGGAGCCACGTAACCCCCCAGACACAACAGAGGGAAAAAAATGGAGTGAGTAAGAGGGAGAGCCCTGCTTGGCCGTGCTACCTACCCAGAACGGCGCCTTACCTCGTGCACTTCGTATCCAGGCCCCTCCTGTCATCACAGTGTGTTTCTCGACCGATGATACGGGAGTGTGACACGGGCGTTCGAGATATGTAGTGGGAGAGTGGGGTAGGGGGACTAGGCTGGCAAGTCCGCCACGGCAACACACACGCGCAAGATGGCGAGATCGCGTTCCTTCCTCTGGTTCTGCCACTTGTTGTCTGCAAGATACGTATGCACATACCTAAATGTACCTAAACTGCCACTTCCACTATCCCCTGCTTGGTGCTGACCCTCCGCCACGACCGCCACGACCGCCACGACCACCACGCTTGCCCCCGCGCCTACCCCCGTGCTTCTTGCCCCCTCTAGGTCGCGCCACCTTGGCGTCGAACCGGCCCCATAGCGGCTCCTCCCCAAAGGCACCCTCGGCGAAACGGATGTAGTTGACGATGCCGTGGTCCACGACGGCCACAAGCACGTTGCGGTGCCCGTGCTTCAAGCGCGGGTACAGGCGGTTGGGGCCCTGCAGCCGGGGCTGACCATCCGGCGTGTCCTGGGGCGTCGATGCTATCAGGGACGAAACCTGTTCGAGCGTCGGGACGAGCGAGGCCTGGGCATCAACGACGGCGAGGAAGAAGTCTGGTGGCGGTGGGCGCGCCTTGGGGAAGTTGCCCCCGGAGCCCGATTTCCAGACGTGGAAGTAGACGCGGAAGGGGTCCTCGACCTGCCACGCCGTCGTCGCGGAGCTGGGCTTGTGGCGGGGTATGATCTCGAGCTGTCGGTAGATGGGATTGTATGACCGGTAAAGGCCTGGCCGGATGAGGGGTCCATAGGGCGGAGGGGAGGGGGTACTAGGAGCGACGAGGGAGAAAAGCCACTGCCACAGCGCAGTAGGCCGGCGAGGCGGCGACAGGTCTCGCTGCTGGGTCTGTGTGGCAAGGGGGATAGCTCTTAGGACGTGGTAACCAGCCCGCTTCAGATTCGAAAAGACCTGGAAGTTCTGCAATGGAATCTTCCCCCTTTCGTTTTCGAGCCCGATGAGGAGCGAGTACGCAGCCTGTAGGCTGAGGGGCAAGCCCAGCTCGTACTCGTCCACTCCGGTTGCCGCAGCTTGCAGACCCGCGGTTTGTTGCTTCGCATCTTCCTCCCGGTCCACACCGGACTCCTCCTTACCTTTGCTGGTGCCTTCTTTCTCCTGCGGCGGAAAGAGCTCGTGTAGCGCCTTCAGCGGCCACCACAGATCCATCGACCCCCTCTCGACGAGAAAGAGGGCCTCCTCCGGAAGGAGCCACAATCTCCCGAAGCCGGGCTCGTGCTTCTTGAGCCCGGGGATGCTGCGCCCTATTGAGTTGAAGATCCCGCCGCGCTCTGCCTCGACCATGACGACCCTCTCCCTCGCGTGGGCGGGTCGCCTCTTCTCGTCTTTCCCTTCTGGATTCTTCCCATATTCTATACCCTTCTCCCCGCCTTCCTCCTCCGCCGTCACCTCCTCCTGCGATGTGTATTCGGCCCATGCGTCGGGGTAGAGCCACCCGCGGACGGAGTTCTTGGGCGCGTGGACCCTGGTGTAGCTCAGCACCTCCTCCATGACGGCCCGGCTCTGCTCAAGCGCGTTCTGCTGCGCCCGCGTGCCGTGGGCCTCGAAGTCCTTCTCGCCCTTGCGGATCGTCTGTGCGGATACTTGGTGCTTCCGACCCCTGCCGCTGCCGCTACCGCCGCCGCCTGCTCCCGTCAGGGCCGCAAACTGCCCGAAGTCCTGCGCCTCTTCCTCGAGGGCTTCTTCGGCTGTGGGTGGCGCTTCATCCGAGTCCCGCTGAGCGGCGGCGCCGGTGACCGGGGTGGCGTTGTCCGCTTCGGTGGCCGCGGCGAGCATGAGGCTATCGTCGTCGTCCATGCTGGCCTTCTTTAGTCTTGAAATTTGTTCGCAGCGTGTTGATTGTGCCGGGAGTGTCGTGGGGGGGTTGTCGGCGCCGTCAGAGTCGAATGAGATCCTACCGTTGCTTTCTTGAGTGCACGCGGTAGGCCTCTTTCTAGTATCAATGTAAGCAGAGGTAGTAGTGCTTGACTTTGTCCCGTACCGACTGAAGTGAGAATTTTCTTTTTCTTTTTTGGCAGCTTCTGAACGGGAGAAGCTTCCTCGCTCTGGAGCTACCCCAATTCGAGCCCACCATCCCAGCATCCCCACTTCGGGAAGCCCCACTCCATGCTGTGCATCTCTTCCACACTTTGTGCGTTCAACAACTTCCGCAGCGACAACATTTTGAAAATTCCATGGTAATATTCAGTTGCCATATACTGCATCTTGTATTTCGAGTCTTGCATATCACACTTCATTACTGTGAACATATCCTTGGCTGTGTCTCATCAATATCATCAATATTGCCAGTTGAATGTCCATGACGGTCAGGAATACCGTGAGCTTGCCCTAGGCTGCGCTTATGGGTAGCGGGCCAAAGTCCACATCACGTCTGTAAAACCCAATACCGTGACTTTCATGACCCAGCAGCATAAAGTACGTAGTTATCCTAATAAACGAGAGATGAGTAATGCGTACCTGATCTACGAGCGCTTCCGTATCTACCTTCTCACCAGGTCTGGCAGTTCCGCCTAGCCGTCACTCAGCTCCGGTACCAAACCGGTTTAGTTGCTTGCGCGTACCTCCCGCTCAGCCTCGTCCAACACACCACCGCGCCCCGTCACCATCACGTACGGCAGCAATTATTAAGCCCCGTGCCCGCAGCAGCCGCACAAACAAATCACCTTCATCCATCATCCGTTCAGCGCCCGGCTCAGCTCGGGACTAGGCAGGTACTGGGGAAGCATCGGCGTGTTGTTTCACTTCCAATCTCCCTCTCTCTCTACGACCTCTTCCTTACCCCGGGTACCTACGTACCTAGGTAGGCACTTATTGGTAATCCAACTTCCATACTGCTCTGACACTCACGGAACGGCGGAATGTAGCCGGCTAGCTCTCCGCTAGTGTGCTGTTCCGTGCTCGGCCGGTGGTCAGTACCTATGCCTATATGCTGGCAGAGACGGGAGTGAGCGGAGCCTCCAGCCTGATCCTGATCGAGAAGACCCAATCCTTCCGCCCCCTCGTCCATCCCCCGCGTTCCCTTGGGGCTAGGGCAAATCCAACAACACGTTTCGACCCTAGTCCGGAAAACACTTTAGATTCTTCCTTCAGCCCCCAAGCGGAGTCGCGGGGTCCTATGTATATGTGCGTGAGATCAGCCCTGCGGCGGGACGACGTCGCATCTTACGGGCAGTCACTCTTTCTTACAGTGGATGCACTTTCGCGATTCTGACGTGTAAGGTAAGGTATGATATGATTTGATCGTTCATGTGCGTTCTCATCTAGTGTGATAGGAAGGTAAGGTGTCGATAAGATCATGTCATCATCAAGACCGGGGAGGTCCTGTCTAGCGGTCCCCATCCTAATAGGGCGTTTTAACGTCCTAAGGACCGTGGAACAGGTGTCGCGACATTGCAAGATGTGACCGGCAAAGCCTCTTTTAAATATTTGTACATCTCCGGAAACGTCTCCCGACGCCGAGAGAATCCCCAACCTACCTCCTACCCGCCTGTAGGCACCTATCTGCTACATACACCACGCGCTTATCTTTCTTCGAACGGTCCTCAACGACTCTTCTCCCTCTGTCCGTCCCTCGCCGCCTCCTAACTTCCTATTGACACATAGCCGAACATCGGTCACAATCCTAAAGATGCATTTCCTCCCTCACTATCCAGACATCCGAATTAGTAGCTGGAGACCCCCCCAAGAAGGAGTCCCGCTTCTCAGCCGTGTTCCCACCATTTGCCCCCCCCCCGCCAAAGCAAAACCTCCAAGCCAAGAAGACGTACGCCGGACAAAAATGCTTCACCCCCATGTCCTGCTAAGCACTTGCACAGCCCGAGAACCTACATTCCTGGATATATCCGAAACCCCAAAATCGATTCACAGCGAAGCCCACACATGCGAGGCTCGCACATACCAAATCCCATCCCATGTCCCTCTCATGTAGGCGCCGTAACCTGTGCTCCACGCTGCCTCCCCTCCCTCTTCCTGACAAGGAGGAGGAATCTTCCGTAGTGCGGTAGTTACACAATAAGATAATATACTCAGTCATGCTCTCGTGTCGTCGTGGAAGCCGCGACTAGGGCGAGTACATAACCCTGTATTTGTTGCTTCCGCTATTTGTACGTGCTCTCTTTTCTCTTGCGTGGTCGTGATCGTGGAGTCTACCGAAGACTGATGTACCTGAACGCCGCCCTTCGTGTGCCGCCTGGTCCACAGCCAGATCGGGCAAGGCTGATTGCGCTCTCGTATTCGGGAGGGAGGGGAGAGTAGTATAAACTCCATCGGGCTCGAACTAGTGCCTCGGATAATTTCGATGTCTGTTGACGGTGAATATTCGAGCCGTATATTTGCCTCTGGAGTCATGAATCGTCTCCGTCGTGATGGTGAATCCCGGCAGAGGCACCGATAGAGCCCCCTCCGCCCATCTCTCTCCTATCGTAGGTATGATAGGGCGCACGACAGGTAGGCTGTGGCTGGTATGTCCCATGCCACGCGTCTCTGCGGCTCGCCTCGTCCGGTATGTCCGTCCCTTCAAGCGATTCCGTTCGTCATTCTATCAGCGGTTTCTTCTGACCCCCCACCATGCAGAGTCCGAGGTGACGAAGGGAGTCGCGCTCGTTGGCGAGGACGATGGTTCCTGCTGGAAGCATGGGGTTGTTCGGGTCGACGTGCGACGCGTCCTTGGCCGACTGCTCGATGGCGTCCATCTCTTCCTTGCAGCCCTGCTGATCGAACGGACATATTACTATGGGTTGGCGGAGAGTAATGTCTCGAGCCGAGCTCATTTGCGCCTAGCGTCCGCCTTTTATTTTAGTACGAGAGCCCAGACAAACAGTCTCCACCCGAGAGACAACGTGGGCAAGAATAGTACGTACCTTGATAGTTAGGAAGAACTCGATTTTGTAGAGCGTCGATGTCGTGGTAAACGAGGTGCATTCGTACATGGGAAAACCGGGTTTGCCTCTCCTCGCGATGCCGTCGGGGTCACGCAAGTCTCGGGCCGGGAATACGAGGCCTAGATTTGTTACGTAGCCGGCCTCGGGTAGCTTCGTCTGGATGGTCTGGGCGTGCTTCGCGATCTTGCTGACCTTCTTCGTAGGCTCGTCGCCCTCGGGGTTAAATGTTATCTCTTCCTCGATGCTGAGCGTGATCTTCTGGATCGTCACCCGCTTGGCTTTGTTGAGCCAGTCGGGGTTTGGCGCTACCTTGATGTAGACGGTGATGGGATCCAGAGGGCCGTAGCTCCACCGGGGTAGTGATGTGCCCAGGGTGACGATGTTGTCGGCCGTCATGACCTTATTCTCCTGGCGGTTGTACATGCCGAACGTCGACAGCGTGTCGTAGCGCTGCAGCGGTATGGGGAACGCGTACTTGTTCTGCACGCTGGCCCCTTGCTGCACCGTCACGACCAGCTCGTAAAATGTTTCCGCAATCCGGTTCGGCAGCTGCAACGATGCCGGCGGTATCCTGCGGTTCGTCTCCTCCCCCCCGCGCCCAAATGGTATAAACAAGACAAACGGGAGGTCCATTGCGATCACGCTCTCCGACTCCTTCCCAGCGGCGCACCGAAACAGCAGCAGTTCCTTCCCGACGACATCGGTCGCCTCTTTCCTCGGTGTTCCAAGATGCTTCTTGGCGACGTTGTCGGCGGCCGGGTGGATGGTTTCGCGTCGTTGCAGGCATATTCTTACCAGCGAGACGGCGACGGGCATGGAATAGCCTTGCGATGGCCGGATTTCGACCTTGCCTTCGATCCGGGGCTGTGCGTTCCACACGAAAACGGTCAGCACAACACGTTCTCCCCCACGGCTTCACCCTCGCAGAGGCGCATAACCTCTGTGCATCTGTGAGCGAGGCGAATCGAGGGGTTGCAGAACTCACCAGGGTCGCGGAGATACCTGGATAGCCCACGAGAAAGCTGCTGTTTGGAGGGCCCGAGACCCTCACGAAAGCCGCCATGGTGCTCCCGGGTCTAGCGTGCGATTGAGGGACGGTCTCGACTCCAGGTGGCCTCCGTCACGTATGGTTTCCTTCGAGTTGGCGTACCGGCCTCGCCAGGTCTGCTTCCGCGTCCGCGTCCGCGTCCGCTCCTTGGGGGATGGGGTCGTCGAGGAGGCTTCGGTGTGCGATGTGGGGTAGCAGGCGTCGGTGGTTATCACGATTGCGACGAGGCGAATCATTAGACGGGAACGGCCGTGGGGGAGGGGGCCGGAGGGGGCAGAGAGTGCGCGAGAGGAAGGACGGAAAAACGACAGGCTGCGAAAGGGCCGTGGCCTGCGAGCGAGCACTGCGAAATGTCGTCCAGAGGGCAAAGCTGAGGGAGTGGTGGAAGGAGCGGCAGTGACCGCAGCGTTGACTGCGTTTGGTTGGTGACCCAAGCGAGCTACGAAGCGCAGGACCGTGTGAGCACGAGCTGCGGGTTATCCTCGCCTCGGCCACCGCCAGCGGCAGGGCACACCCGGAGAAAGCTGAGTGGCAGCTGGTATGGAGATCTAGGTAGAGGCAGCCTTCCACGTCGTCCGCCGTTGGGACACGGGGGATCGAGCCGTCCTGCTTGCGCGAGGTGCGTCCGACAGACGGCGCAAGCACAAGAGAGCGTGTGGTTGCGTAGCAGCCACGAAGCGCCCGCCTAATGCGAGTGCGCTCCGGTAGGGTTGTAGAGGTATAGGCAGTACGGCCGGGCTGGATGGTCAGCTTCGGGACGCTCAGTGAGCAGAGACAAGTCCAGCCTGCAAGCCCGCTCGGCCGCTCGGCCGCTCGGCGTCCAATTGGGCAGTCGGTGGAGCAGCGGAGGCGGGAGTGCGGTTAGCTCTGCAGCGGGAAGCTTCTGGTCGAAGCGACCCGGTAGGCACGGCGTCGTAATGCGTAGTAGACGAGCACGAAGTGAAGGATGATGCGAGCCAGCGAGAGTCTCGAGCGAGCGCCCCGGAGATGCGCACCCTCTTGTGTCGCAGGAGCGCCAAGACACCGCCCGCTCAGCAGCAGGCGCCCCGTAGACTCCGCTAAGCGCTTTATTAAACGGCGGTCACCTTCCTACCTGTCGCTGTTAATAACGGCACCGTTGCGCCAGCGCCATAGCCACATCCACGGCACTGCACCAACGGGCATGCGGACAAAATAGGTATGCACCGGCTTATAAGAGGGAAAAAGGTTTGCAGAGTTGTGGGGATACCGGCGCTGAAGTCAGAAAGCAAGGGGGCTCGCAACTGAACCAGACTACAGATTTGCCGAGGTAGGTAAGGTACCTGTGGAGGTTCCATGGAGTTCTCTTCTTCAACCCATGGAAGCGCCCCAGCAACTGACGACAGCTACTTGTGCAGAGCGAGAATGGCCGTCATGAGCGGCTGCTTTTCATGAGTGGAGGTAAAATAAAATGCTCACGGTGCCCTAGCAGAATGCAGTCTGGCACCCCTCGGTGCTTTTGCGGTAAAGCGACAGGGCTGTGCTCGCGCGTGGGCCTCTGCACTTTTTTCCCCACGGCACACCCGCCCCGGGTCTAACATCAGCTCGATCAGGTACCTTGCCTTAGGCGGGAATCCGGAGCCGTAGGGGGCCAAGGCGAGCTTTGTCTGATTGGGCACCTTACGGCCCCCGACAGGACGGGGGTGGAGGTGCTCAGGCCGATATTTTGATGGTTTTGTACTCCGCCGTGCTGCTTTGCGTCTTGGGGACGCGGTAAATTTATCATATTCGGCCCTGCAGGAGTGCACAGTCTGTACGAGTATATGGACCTCGCGATGGGGGGTGTCGAGTCGGAGGTTGGCGGTGGCAACGAGTAGCTCTCCTGGCCAGCAGCCGCCAGCGGCCTGGGGCACGCCATTTGGGCAACGTGCACGGTTGGCCGGGGGCCCTGGGCTGGACCTGGGACGAACAAATAGCCCCTGGAAAATCAGGACCCACGTAACCCGCGCTTCAGCAACGAGCGCATCCTCATCTTATCCATGCCTGTTATGTAGATCGTCGATCCGGAGCCATATCTTGAAACAGCCCTACCATCACGAAGGATGCTGAGGAATGGTCATGGGCTAGACTAAACAGAGCCATCCTTTAACTTCACTCGAGCCAATTTGCATCTACAGCACAGACGAAATGTCTGTGACCCTGCACACAAACCTCGGCGATCTCAAGATCGAAGTGTTCTGCGAGAGCGTGCCGAAGACAGCAGAGGTGAGAAAGAAAGAAAAGAAAAGAAAAGGAAAAAAAAGATATACTCCTCGACAAGCTAGGTCCACTGACCGCAACGCACAGAACTTCCTCGCCCTCTGCGCGTCGGGCTACTACGACGGCTCGCCCTTCCACCGGCTGATCCCGGGGTTCATGGTGCAGACGGGCGGGCCGGCGCGGCCGTCCCCGCCCGAGAACCCCAAGGGCGGCCGGTCCATCTGGGGCGGCCCGTTCGAGGACGAGATCCGGCCGGCGCTGCGGCACAGCGCGCGCGGCATCGTCGCCATGGCCAACAAGGGCCCCGGCACCAACGGCAGCCAGTTCTTCGTCCTCTTCGACAAGGCGCCCCATCTAGACGGGCTCAACACTGTCTTCGGCCGGCTGCTCGGTGACGACAGCTTGCGCACCCTCGCCCGCCTCGAGGCCCTCGATGTCGACAAGAAACACCGGCCCAAGGAGGAGGCACGCATCGAGAACGTCACCATCCATGCTAATCCCCTGGCTGGGTAGTAACCGGGAGCAGGCAATCACTACCCCGCTAGCTGGCAATGGTGCCTGCTAGATGGTTATGCGTTCCAGTTCCTAGGAGGCTGTGGCCTGGCCTGGACTGATCTGATGGGGATGGTTGGAGTCCCTACGTTGGCCGCGCGGAATTCCACCCACTGGTTCCATTTTGCTTACCGGCCGGTGGGAAAGCAAGGCGGGCCTTCTTGCACTGCTCTACGGTAAAGCGCATTCCACAAGAGCCAGCCATGCCCCGTCCGGCTCGAGGGAGTGCCGTGTTGCCTGTAGGAGGTACGACGAAATCCCACGTTTCCCTCTCGTCTTCTCCACCACTCCTCGCCGCGCTCCTCGCCGGATGTGTGAAGGCAAACCTGTTCGCAAATTACGTATCAGCCAAGCCCACGGCCGCCTACAGCAAACAGCGAAGCGGAGCGGGGGTCGAAGCGGTGACCTGCAGACAGCAAGAGGTCGCGCTTCATCAGTTGCGGCGAGCGTCGGCTTCAGGCAAGGCAGTACTTCGACACGAACATACTAATGGATAGCGGCAAGAGAGGAGGAAGCACCTAGGTAGCTAAAAGAAATCCAGGAACCGTTTTTACGCCTGTTCTCCTCTCCGCATTTGGGTATATATCCGCTCGTTGATGTAGTCCCATGCCAGTAGCCCGTGTCTACTACTCTTTGATGCCGGTGCATACTAGTATGTGTGTGAATGTAGGCGCGTAAGTACCTGGGAATGAAATAGATCCATGTTTTGGTAGATAGGTACTCAAGCAAGTACGAGGTAAGTACGTGGTAAGCCCAAAAAGAAGGCGGCGCGGACGAGGCCCAGCTGTCCGCCCATCGAGCCATCTATAAATGGACGTTATCTCTTGCGTTTTCTCTTACGAAAGGAAATAAAAAGAGGGTGGTGTAAAACCCTGGGCAAGCTACTGGCTAAGTACATAGGTATTCTGGCCTTAAACAAAAACCCTAATCCCTTTGATGCCATGCTGTCCGTATGCAGAAGGCAGACATGTCTCATTGCCGCCATATCCATAAAATCAGACTGCCTTCCCACCCACCGGCCTTCCCGTAAATACCCAGGCATCTATCTACCGTCCAACCGACCGACCGCCTGCCGCCACCGCCACCGTCCCTGCCGTGGTCGCCCCGAGTGTCGCCCCCGTGATTCGGCGCTACAAAAAAGTGTCTAGGGAGACCCCGGGTATCGAGCCGCCTGGTCGAGTTTATGAGAGAATGAAGAAGAGCGAAACCGGAGAAGAATTCGAGAAAAAGAAAAGAAGCGTTGAGAACGAGCTGTTGTCAGGCGCGGGCCTTCTAGGAAACGCGGCGACGCTTCACGTCTCGATCTGGGCTGTGGGCCGCGTCGTCTCGCGGAATATCTTCGGTTGGAGCGGTTGAGCTCGGGGTGTCCTGTGTGTTCTGCGTGTCGGCCGTCAGACCGCCGGTGTTGGCGTCAAAGGCAGCATGGCTGTTGCCGTTGTCCAAGCTGAAGTTGAAGTCGTTGCCGTCAGCGTGGCCAGCGGTCACGTCTGCGAGGTCTCCTGAGCCGAAGTTGAAGTCATCCACAAACGCATTCGTGTCGAGGTACTGCTCCAGATCGACGTTGTCGGGGAAATAGCCCTGGCTCTGCGTCGCATTTCCGTTGCTGTCGATACCGGGAACACGCCCAGACGGGCTCAGTGGCCCCAGCAGGTGAGAAAGGTCATCGATCTTGGCTGCCTGTTCCGCTTGCAAGCGCTGCAAGGCCTCGATATCCGCATGGGTATTCACCATATTCCTCATCGAGGGGGACATGATGGAGGCTAGGATTGGAGAGAGCGACACGTTAGGAGGTGCGGCGGCTGTCGGCATGGTGGGCATGTTGGGCAGGCTCATGGCGGGTGCCGCCGTGGTTGAGGGCGCCATGTTCGTGGGATTACGGGGGTCTGCCGTCGAGATCGGAGCGGGAGCTGTCTGGCGTTGTTGAGACATGATGCTGAGCATCTTGTTCCGCTGATCGTTGCTCATGGTCACGGGGGTAGTGGCGGCCACCTTTGTAAGGTCAACGGCAGCAGTGTTGCTGGCGTTGGTGTCGTGAATAATCCTCATCATGCTCTCGCGGGGATTCGTCTGGAGCTCCTGCTGGATGTAGCTCGGCGACGACGTGTCGGCTGGGGTGTCGATCAACTCGGTCACGGAACCCATCTGGCCCGGTATGCCGCTGTGAGTATAAGACGCCGGTGATGGATTCGACGCCGGCGAGGCAACGGTGCTCGCCTTGCCTTGGTTGGGGATCGGTGGCAGTAGGCGCTGCGGCCTCTTCGGAGTGCCCATAGCGACCGGTCCTGGTGGTGGCGGCTGAGCGAAGTCGCTGAGGTGGAAGACCTGGCTGGGCATCTGGCCCTGGGGGAGGATGCTAGACAACAGCTCAGACACCGTCTGCACGCCGCCTTGGTCTTCCAACGATTTTCTAAACACGTTGGCTAAGAAGTTAAGGATCGCGTTGATGGAGTGCTCGTGTCGCTGATGCGCGTCCCGGATGGTCTGCGCCTGCTGATCGTGCTCGAACTTCAATTGCTGGATCTGGGCCTGGATCCGAACCTGCTGCGATTTGATCTGGCTGAGCTGGTCCTTCACGAGCTGGAGGTCCTTCTTTTGAAGCAGCCCTACCTCGCCAGGTGGAACAGGCCGTACGGGCTGGTGATGAGGGCCGGGACCGGAGAGGGTCTGCCCGTACGTCTCCTCCGGCACCATTTCATCCTCGCTGTCGATCTCTCCATCTTCCTTCTTGCCCTTCTTGGACTTGTTGACACTTTTGGGCTTGTTGATTAGCCACAGCAGGTTCGGATGTCCGCGCTTGAAGTAGGGGTTGTAGTATTCGCTTGGGCTCTTGTTCTTCCGCTCGCTGGCCTTCATAGAGTTGTCCGAAAGTCCAACTCGCTTGTGGAACCCATACATGTTGAGTTGCCGGACGAACGACGCATAGTTGTTGTGCTTGAAGAGCTCGGGTATCAGCGTCTTGGCAAACTCGTCTTCGTCAAGGACGACGAACGAGTCGCCCTTGTCAGACCACCGAATCAGTTCGGTGTTCTTTTGCTCTTCGAGAAAGCTGCAATAGCACACGGTTAGCGCTGCGTGTTAAGAGTAGGAGGAGCCGCTCGTTACTCACCTGCTTAACTTCTGCACGAACGGCGGGATCTGCTTCCTTTTAGCCTGCGCCTCCCTCTTGGCTACCTGCGCCTTCTCCTCCAGCAGCTCAATGTTGTCGTGCTCATCCAGAGTCCCGTTAGAACCCGGAATCAAGGCGCCGTCGTCTCCGAAACCAGCCCAGATGTCTTGCGACGCTGCCTCGAAGGTAGGCCGGGGGTTCGTGGGGACGAGGGCGCGGCTGGGTGGCCTCCGAGCAATCGCGGTGGAAGGCTGCTGGAAGCCCGGGGCATACTGGCCTTGCGCATTCATAATGTATGGGGCGATATTGTTGCTACTGTTGCTGTTGGGGTCCGCCATGTTTCCAGCCCACCGCAGCAGCTGGTCTTGTGGCAGCGCCGAGAGTTGCTGCTGTATCGGCAGAACCGGGACGACGGGAGATGCTCCAGGTGCTGGGCGCTTCCTGGGATTCGGTCCGGACATGGGGAGATGCATGCGCTCCGCTTGGGTTGCGGAGGACTGGAACCTGTCGAGGGGGCTCGGATCGAGGACGGCGCGCGACGTCGATGACAGGATGGCAGAAGTGCTTACGGCGAGCTGGAGCTGCGGCTAGAGCTGGGTTGAGTGGAGGCCCGACGCGCGCCCTGCTCGTCTCTGGCGGGTGCGAGCACGACGTCTCGATTGGCAGCGACCGGCCCACAAGCAGCTGTCGCGCAGCGATCGGTTGGGTACCGCGGTGGCTGTCGGCCGGACGAAGGCGCGAGGGGTTGCAAGATGAGACCGAGGAAGAGGAGCGAAGAAGAGGAGCGAGAAAGCTGGGAGCTGGGAGAGGGGGCTTCTTGCGGCGAGAGGAGCTGTAGAGAAGAGGATAATATATATCTCTGCGAACGGTGGGCTCGTTGAAAGGCACACGGGGTGAGTCAGCACCAATAGGGATTGTGATTGTTCGGGCCTCAATGTCGATGATGCTGTATTGTCTGTATTGTCGATGCGAACAATGGCCGGTGGAGCAACCTGCAGGCTAACAATGGGGAGGAGAGGAACCCGCAGCCTCGCAGGCAATGAAGCCTAATTCCCTCCTATTGAAGCAGAGGGTGAATGGGCGTCCAGTACAATGGTTGGGCGTACGGCGGAGGTCTCGGCGCGATTACCCGCCTTTTGACGATGAACTTCTGCTGCTGGCTTTGACAGCGAACGGCGCACCGGAAGCTTTAGCAAGGCCCCTCTCTGATGCGGGCTCAAACCAAGTCTCTTTCACCGCTTCAGCGGGTCCATCGGCGCAGGTCAATATGTCCAGGAGAGGGTAGGGCAACCGCGCGCATCGTGGTTCGGGACGGTGTTGTGGTGTTGCCGGGAGTTTTGCCTCAGCCGTGCCGGCACCCAGTCCTTGGGAGGTACGTAGTAAGTATTGGAGGCGGGCTTCGATCTCGATGAGGCTGCAGCGGCGCGCTGGACAGACGGAGATGTGGTCCGCAGCAGTTGGCGGGCCGGCTGCGGGACGCCGGCCCCAGCGATAACATGACTTTTTCCCCCGGTTCCCCTCGCCCTCCCAGCCAACCAGAAGCTGCGCTGATAAGATAGGCAGGCAATCGCCCGCAGCAGCATGGAGCACTGAAGGGTGCTGAGGGCGCTGAGGGCATCGAGTGGGAGCTGGCCGCCCGCGCAGCCTAACCTCTAATAATCTTGCCTTCAATGCCAGCCATTGACACCTAGCGCCGCTGAAGCCTATCACAGCAATGCCGGGTGACAAGCCTCATTGTCAGGAAGCCCAAGTTCTTTCTGCATGCGCAAACGGTGGACGGCCCCTCCCCTTCCCTTCCCGGCTCGTTGAGTCCTACCCATCTAGCATTCAGAGAAAGAACAATATGGCAGGTGCTCCGATTCGCTGCGTCCTGCATACCTGCCCAGTGGAGTTACGCATTCCTGTTAGGTACTTGTATTTCCTGATACTGTCGATGAACGACTGAGCTGCAGGCTCTGTCTTTAGCAAATGCCCAGCCATTGTTGGGTGCTACCTAAGTAATAATGATGAGACGGTGGCGTCTATGAATGCTACTATCGCTGCTGATCCTGTCTTTTTCGTGGTTTGTCTGCTCACCGGTCTGCCTAATTGATTGCCTTGCCTGCCTATGTGGCTTGTCAGCCTTGCCTGGCCTGTCCACCGAAGGTGCTACCCGGCCACGCTGGCTACGTACGTACCTACTTTGCTCCCCTTCCCGCGATGGCTGACGCCCTAGCTAGTTGAATATTCCGCGCCTGGTCCCAGGCTCTCCCACCCCCGCCGGGTCGCGCCTCCCTGTCTGCTCTCCTCTCCTCCTTCAGAGTTCTACCTTTCTCCCGCGGGTCGATAACGATCAACTCCTCCTCGGCCTTCTTCCGGTAGCTCAAGTCCTTACCCAGCTTGTCCGCTGCAAAGCTCAAAGTATGGGACATCCAGCCCTCATCGTCACTCTCGTCTCCACCCTCATGCTTTTCCCATGACCGACAGCTCTGGCAGCCGGCAATGAAGTGAAGGTCGCACACCTCCTCCAATCCGTCCCCTTCTTCGAGGGCATCCTTCTTCTCCTCGTTCGCCACGGCCGGCTCGGCGGCAGCTGGCTTGGAAGCTGCCATAGTATGTTCTAGCTTGGATTGGAACGCCTTCAACAGATCCAGAGTTTGCTGATCCTCGCCCGTTGCCCCGCTGTGACCTCCGGGCCTTCTCTTCCGCCCCCTAGCCGCATGCTCTGGGATCATCTGCTCTAGTGCCGACTTCTTGAGTTCTTTCACCGGCTCCACGTGCACTGTGCGCCTCATAGATGCTTTGAGAGCTGCGATCTCGTCATTTGTCTGCTCTAGTAGAGACTTCTTCTTGAGAAGCTCCGGCTCTGGCGATGAAGTTTCTTCTTCATATCCGGCCCGACTCTGTGGTGCTTTCTTCATCGGTGACCGTGAGCGCGTTGATGGTGCCGATTTCGCATCGTGTCGTTCATCATCCTCGCCAGGCGAGTGCGGGACAGGAACGACCCTCTCCGGCTGCTTTTCCCGTTTTCCGGCTTGACCGCTGGCGGCCTTTTTGGGGGCTTTTCTAGGGCCGGTCTCCCCTTCTCCGTCGTCCATGACAATCCTCGTATCGAATTTAGGTTTCTTCAAGACCGGCAGCTCTATCCCCTCACCCTCTCCCTCTTCGTCGCCGAAGCTCAGAAGCTGTTTCCCTCCTTTCCTTTTCTTCTGCTTCTTTTCGGGCGCCTGAGGCCGCTCGGTCCTCGCAGCCACCCGTACCCTCTTTTCCATATCACTAAAGGGGTTCACCAAGATCTCAACCCCGGTAATGTGCACCGGGTAGAGAGGTCTCTCGGTGCCCTCCTGCAGCTCGACCTCTCCCATCTTTGCCAGGTTGTATATTGTATCGCCGGCGACTCGGCCGAAGAGCGTATTCTTGCCTGTAAGTTCCTCAGCCTTCCCTAGCGTGAAGAAGAACTGGCTCCCGTTTGTGTCCGGAAGCCCCTCGTTGGCCATTCCGAGCAGCCCGCGGCGGTTGAACTTGAGCCTCGAGTGGAACTCATCCTTGAAGTTGACGCCCATGGGACCGGTGTTATTCCCTCTCCGCTGATCCATCGGCCAAGGGTCGAGGTCGCCCCCGAGGGCACCGCCATCGTAGATCGACTCGCCGCCGCTCCCCGTGCCCGTCGGATCGCCTCCCTGCAGGATGAAACCCGGAATAAGGCGGTGGAATATGGTGCTGTCGTAGTATCCGTCTAAGCACCGCTGGAGGAAATTTCGACATGTGAGCGGCGTCTGCTTAGCGAAGAGTTCGACGGAGATCTCGCCCATAGTCGTAGATAGCACGACCGAGCCCGTAGGCTGTGGCTCGGTGTTATAAATCGTGGACATTCTAGCTGATTCTCCTCATTGATAATAGCTAGGATTGTAGCGTCTCCGTTCGGTTGCGTCTCTTGATGGCCGTGCCAAGACGTTGGTGGAAGCAGAAACGTCTACGAAGTACAAGTCTGCGCTGGCGCAGACGCCGTTGAAGATACAAGCAGGAATTCCATCCCAGAAATTCTTAGCGGGGATTTAGAAAGCGCGTAGCGCGCGGTCTTCAGTGGGTGGACCCCTGTAGACCGCCCACTAAGCGGCTGCCATTGCTCACTATCTCTCCGTCATAGGTATCTGCGATAGTGAAGTACTTTCTGAAGCACGAAGCCTGCTCGTATTTCAAAGTACCCTTTAATGCAACTTCTCGTAGTGGAGCAAGATTAGTGTGGCTCTGTGGGAGTGTTAGTGGGGTCGCTTCGCCATCATCCAAGCTCGCGGTTCGCTGCCAGGAAAAGCGATAGCTCCCAAAAGCCTCAAACTCGTCGTCCACATCTCTGCAACTCGCCGGCTTGCCGTTCAAACGCCTGGACCTCTGCCTCCAATCTTTGGCCGAAGCGCACCCTCGCCGCTTCCTCCCCACACCGGGCTCACGTCTTGACCTGTTCGCACGCCATGGCAGACCCTCGGGAGCCCTCATCTTACTCGGTCCAGCCGAGGATCCGCTACAACACTGTCGGCGGCGTCAACGGACCGCTCGTCATTCTCGACAATGTCAGTACCCTACGCCCCCAGCACCATCCCTACTGTACAACTCGCGCTGACTCCTACCTTATCCCAGGTTAAATCGCCGAGATATAACGAGATCGTCAACCTGACGCTCCCCGATGGCACCCAGAGGTCTGGGCAGGTCCTGGAAGCTCGAGGTACCCCTTCCCGCAACCTACTACTAAAGCAATATACGGTCATTAACAGCACGGTCATACAGGGTCTCGAGCCATTGTCCAGGTGCCATTAAAATGCTTCTTCCTCGGTGTTCTAAGGACTAGGAACTAACGCCGAGATCAGGTCTTTGAAGGGACGTCTGGCATTGACGTCAAGAAGGTTGGTGGAGCTGTTGCCCGCAAAGGGACGGTGCAGTCTAACGAGGCCGTAGACCAGGGTCGAATTCACCGGCGAAAGCTTGAAGCTAGGCGTATCGGAAGACATGCTGGGCCGCATCTTCGACGGCTCAGGGAGGGCGATCGACAAGGGGCCGAAGGTCCTTGCCGAAGACTTCCTCGACATCAATGGCAGCCCGATCAACCCCTACTCTAGAGTATGCTTATCGACGCCCCAGAAGAAACAAGCTGGTGAGGTGACTAACAGAATTAGGTCTACCCGGAAGAAATGATCTCGACGGGCATCTCTGCTATCGACACGATGAACTCCATTGCTCGTGGGCAGAAGATCCCCATCTTCTCGGCCGCCGGCCTACCACACAACGAAATTGCCGCGCAGATCTGCCGCCAAGCCGGCCTCGTCCAACGTGAGGGTGTCACGAACAAGGGTGTACATGATGGCCACGAGGAGAATTTCTCCATCGTCTTCGCTGCTATGGGTGTGAACTTGGAAACTGCCCGTTTCTTCACACGGGACTTTGAGGAAAACGGCAGTTTGGAACGTGTGACGTTGTTCCTCAACCTCGCAAACGACCCAACGTGCGCTACCCCTCGTGTTCTCTCTGTCTTCGGTTAAGTTCCAACGTAGAGCTGACATCAGACTTCAGTATCGAACGCATTATCACTCCGCGTCTCGCCCTTACGACAGCCGAGTACTATGCTTACCAGCTCGAGAAGCACGTTCTAGTCATCCTTACCGACCTGTCTGCGTACTGCGACGCGCTCCGTGAGGTCTCGGCGGCCCGAGAAGAGGTACCGGGCCGTCGCGGATTTCCCGGCTACATGTACACTGATCTGTCGACCATCTACGAGCGAGCTGGTCGTGTCGAGGGGCGCAACGGCTCGATCACTCAGATACCGATTCTGACGATGCCCAACGACGACATCACGCATCCGATCCCTGACTTGACGGGGTACATCACGGAGGGCCAGATCTTTGTGGACCGCGGCCTCCACAATCGTGGTATCTACCCACCGATCAACGTCCTGCCCTCGCTATCGCGTCTCATGAAGTCGGCCATCGGCGAGGGCATGACCCGGAAGGACCATGGCGACGTGTCGAACCAGCTGTACGCCAAGTATGCCATCGGCCGAGACGCAGCGGCCATGAAGGCCGTCGTGGGTGAGGAGGCCTTGTCGGCGGAGGACAAGCTGTCCCTGGAGTTTTTGGACAAGTTCGAGCGCACTTTTATCAGCCAGGGGCCGTACGAATCGCGCACGATATACGAATCGCTCGATCTCGCCTGGAGCCTGCTGCGCATCTACCGCAAGGACATGCTGAACCGCATTCCGGCCAAGATCATCAACGAGTACTATTCGCGGACGGCTGAGCGTAAGGGCAAGGGGAAGGCCCCGGCGCAGGACAAGCCGGCGGAGGAGGAGAACTTGATCGATGCATAGTCCGCCGGCGTCCCGTTGCAGTCTGCTAGGTTTTGTCTGTGTCTTATAATTAAGGTAGTACGTGAGCATGCATCTCGGAGAGCCGGATTGGTAGACCGGGTCGGGAATTTGAATCATTCTCGAGGCCTTGCCATACACTCTCTCGCATTCTTATACGATCTGGCGTTGAATATGCTCTGCTGGATATAAACGCTGATCCTTTTGCCCTGCCCTTAGAGTTGATACCCCTGCGTGTTAATCTCCCTCAGTCAGACTTGTCCGTCCTACTCACAGATCTACTCTCCAGTGCATGTGGTATGCCCAGGGGTTTGAGTCTTGCAGAGCTGGAACCCCGCAGTCACAAGGCTCCAGCACTCCGCGTCTGACCGGGCCGTGCTCCTTGTCACAGCCGCTCCAATGGAAGCCCCTCTTCTCGATTCTCCGCTTGCAACGACGACGTCACGGTGAACATGCATCTTTGAATTCTTCCACTAGGCCCTCCCTAAATTATAAGCACGGGACATCCAATGTTGCATCTCCCGTGTCCCTCCCGACAGCTTACCATACTAGGCACGCCAGGCTCTCCAGGATCCCCGCACCACCGCCCGGCGCAGGTGCACGAACCGGGGAGCTCTTGCGCTGATCAAGTCGAGCAGAAACCCATAGGAAAGGCGAAATCTGATCATGCGGCCTACCTAGGTAGCCCATCGGACAAGGAACCTCTAGAAGTTGGAAGCGACCTTCCTAAAGTTCACAGCGCCGAAAGTGGGTGTTTACGTAGATTAACACCCTATAGGCGGGCCAGTTTTATGAAGCACCGCTCGCTCGCAGCCAAATAAACGCGAGCCAAACACCTCGCACCTATCCGGCACGGCCGTCATTTGGCAGCCAGCACACCCCTCAGTTCCCCAACCTGGAGCAGGCAGGTCGACCCAACTTCCGCATGCAACTTGACGATCGGCCGTGCTTTCTACCCCACAACTTGAACAACCAACCGAGTATTACCCCAACACGATCTACTATTATACCGTGGCCGTACGACGTCGCTATAGGCAGGCGGCAGACCGCCTGCTTTCACTCGACTTGCCCGGCCTTGTGCACCCTAGATCGCCCATGTGTGCACTCTATTTCCAAGGGATACAGGGATCGCGTCGATGTCGGTGGGAGGGGGTAGATGAAAGGTTGCAGGCTCATCCCATATATAAAGTTAGCTCGCCTCGTCCACATCGCTCGTCCCCCGGCGAGGGCGAGGTCTCAATTAGCCATTGCCTAGGCCACCCGTCAACCGTCGAGCCGGTTCGCCTAGTCTTTTCCGGCCCTTCTTCTCTAGTTCATCCCATCTTCGATTTGCAAGATGTTTTCCGGACGATCTCTCCTAGGAGCTCTCGCGCTCTTTGGAATAGCCGCCGCCCAGTTCGCAGGAACCGGCAACAGCACGGCCAGCAGCGGTCCCATACCAGATGAGAACGGCAAGTACTGGATTTATGGAAACGGGATTGCGGCCTCGTTCATTCCGTATGGCGCCTCCATCTCGAATCTGCTCATCAACGACCAGTACGGAGTGCAACGAGACCTCGTCGGTGGCTTCGACAACGCCAGCTACTACAGCATAGACAAGCAGCACCCGCACTTTGGCGGCGTGCCAGGCCGGTATGCGAACCGCATCAAGAACAGCTCCTTCGTGATCGATGATACCACGTACAACATCCTGCCGAACGAGAACCCGACGGCGGGCCACCCCGATGGCGTCGATACCCTTCACGGTGGGCCGAATGGCTGGGACTGGCGGAACTTTACCGTGGTTTCCCACTCCAACAGCAGCATCACGTTCTCCCTCGTCGACCCGGACGGTTCCCAGGGGTTTCCCGGCGAGGTCGTCTCCTTCATCACCTACACACTGGGTGATAGGACCTGGGACCTCAAAATGGTCGCCATCCCCACGACCAAGAAGACGCCCATCATGCTGAGCAGCCACACGTACTGGAATCTGGACGGCTTTGCCAACAACGAGACGAACCTCGTGCTTAACCACACGTTCTACCTGCCCAATGGCGGGCAGCGAGTCGGCGCGGACAGCATTCTCATCCCCACCGGCGACATCCTGGCGAACCTGCCCGGTTCGGTGAACGACTTCTGGACGGCCCCCAAGCAGATCGGGGCTAACTGGTCGAGCCCCGACATCAAGGGCAACTGCGGCTTCAACTGCACCGGCTACGGTAAGGAGCAAGGGCACCGTCCTATCTTGTTTTCTTGTTTTTTCTTTTCCATAATATCTGCGTATCGTTGTCCCCATCCCACTAACCCGCGCCCAGATACCTGCTTCCTGATCAACCGCGACCAGGACGGTCCTTACGACTGGCGGGCGAGCGGCCCCGTCGCAAGCCTGCATTCGGCGTGGTCGGGCATCCAGCTGGACGTCTACTCCGACCAGGACGCGTTCCAGCTGTACTCTTGCGGCGGGCAGAACGGGTCGATGGCCCTCAAGAGGACGCAGGGTCTCTTCAACAATTCCGATTTCCCGCGCACTATCCCCCAATACGGGTGCGTCGTGCTCGAGGTCGAGGATTGGATCGACGGCATCAACCAGCCTGAGTGGCAACGGTCGAAGAAGCAGATCTACGAGCCCGGCGGTGACCCGTACGTTCTGCAGGCGAGCTACCGCTTTAGCATTAATGGCACGGCCGCATCCTCGTGAATAGGGGGGGAGGATTCAGATGAATTGCGTCAAATAGTAATAATAGTAGTGCATACCTCCCTCTGGTCAAATTACTGGTTCCATAAGTAATTGGGAATACAAAGGGGAATACATACACTCATATATGATTTTTCAAGGCGTTCTTGAACGGAAAGGATACGCAGTGTTGAAAATTAGAGATGGTATTTCGTTGTTCTCACCAAGCACAAACACGAGATGATTGGCTAGAGCCCGCCGAAAACATGCATTAGCGGCACGATTTCCAACTTGCTTCAGTCCACGACTTTCTCAACATAAAAGAGGGTGCAACAAGACCAGCCAAATCTCATGCTACCTACAGGTAATTATCCAGCACCTGTACTTGCACAAAGCCGAGAAAGAGGGAATGTGAAGAATCCCGCCTCTTAACAGAGTTGTCTTTTTTTATTAAAGATGATGTCCATCACACTTCACCCCCGACCACCCGCACTACCCTCAAGCAGCGTCGCGATCAACCCCTTACCCCAGGTCCTCCAGACACCAGCGGGCCTGGCAATACTGGAGCTGCAGGGAACCGTCAACCTGCCCCCATCTACTACCGCCGCCAGCGAAGGAGGAGGAGGTTCTCCCGCCGACCATCCCGTCCCGATCGGCCGGTTGGATTTCCCAGACTATCGCGCCGGCGACAATGGCGCTAGCACGGCGTGGATGAAGCGCATCTACCTCTTCGTCGGTCAGCACCAGCGCCTCACGGGCAGGGTCGAGAAGCTGCCGCGCCCGCTGGCAGTGGTGCGTCGGAAGGCGGCGGCGGCGGCCGTGGACGCAGGGACGACGAGGGTGGAGAAGACTGACAACGATGCCGAAATGGTGGCGGGCCAAGAGGAGGAAGGACAGGAGCTGGAGATTGTCGAGATCGTCAAGTACAAACTTGTCTTTTCGCAGCGGCCAGAGCCTGTAGGTACCGCGGCTGCGGAGTCAGCTTTTGCTGTGGCTCCAGCTTCGGCGTCGTGATCTCTTTCTAGCTCGGAGGGCCTTGTAATGAAAGGAACGGACAATAACTGGATTTTTCGGTGCTACCGTTCTAGGTGGGGGGGTTGGACGTGTTTGAGCTCATATCGATCGCTGATCCTTTACGTACCTATCTACGAGTTCGAGATAGGTACCTACCTGTATTTGGACAGGTACCCTTCACGGCCTACAGTTGTCATTTGCGTGGGGACACACACAAGAACAAGGAACCTCACGAGAGGATTGGAGCCAAACGGTTGGTATTTCAAGTAGCTGTTACCGCAGGAGGCCCCGGCCGTGTCCTCCCTAGACCCTCTTTCGCGTAGTAGGTCATGGGGTAGACGCCATTGCCCCAGTCCTCCAGCTCCTCGAGCGCGACGAGCGCCTCGTACGGCGTGAGAAGCGGCCGGGGGAACGCGTAGCCCCAGTCGATGCTGAGCCTGGGGCAGGCTACCTGGACCCAGCACTCGACGTCGGCCATCAGGGCTAGCTTGCCGGGGAAGATCTCGCTCAGGAGTAGGTTCACGAACGGAATGCCCTTCTCCTGCAGCTTCTTCTCCACCAGGGCCAGCGTGTGCGGGTTGCCCTGCCGCCCCAGCGAGCCCAGGATTAGCCCCCATTTCTTGGCCTGCTTGGCCGTCCGGATGGCCTCGTGCCGCATGTCGCGCATCTCGTCGTGGCCGTACGTCTCGTGCGTCAGCTTGCGCGAATATGGGTCGTAGCGGTAGGCCGGGATGTCCGGGTTGTGGATCATGATGCTCTCTAGGTGGAAACGGCCGTCGCCAAGGTACAGGATCATGTCGACGGAGGGCTTCTTATCCGCGCCCGCCATCAGCGCCAGGTTCGGCGACGTGCACCCCAAGATCTCGCCCCTCGACAGCGGCGCGATCTGCGGTACGAGCACCGCAAAACCAGCCTTCTCCAGCGCCGGCCGCACGCCGTGGATCGTGGCGTTGAACTGGATCGTCCCCACCAGCGCGATGGTCTTGGGGGGGGCGAAGTTGCGCTCCAGTGTGTGCAGCAGGTGCGCCGTGTCGATGCTGATGTCGACGAAGACGTACAGAGTCTTGATTTTGGTCACGTCCACGGGGATCAGGCAGCTGTGCGCGTAGTGCACGAGCAGGTCGCAGCCCAGCGCCCGCGCCGTGTAGTCGTCGATGCAGCACGCCCCGTACGTGACGTCGCCCATGATCAGCGTCTCGACTCCCGGGCAGAACTGCGTCAGGATGTCCGAGATCGTGGTCGCGAACAGGAGAAGGCCCTCCGGCATCTGCAGGGCCACCTTCTTAGCGCCTAGCGTGCGGATGCGGTGGATCGTCTTGGGGATCTCGAACGAGTAGTTGGCCGGTAGGAGGCCCATGGCGGCCTCCAGCGCCGGGTCGTTCAGAATCTCAGGGGGTACCTGGTTCAGGAGTCGCGCCGGCCTCCTCGGCTGCGCGACTGATGAGGAACATGTCAGTCAGGGGGATAGCTCGGACTCGGGGGTCTCTCTTATCCCTCTCACACATCCCCCTCTCCTTCCTTCTCTCCCTCTCTCCTACCTTGAATGGTGCCGCTATCTTCAACACTCGCGGTTGAAGAACCGCCCTGCCTGCCTGCCGCTTCTGCCGCTGTCCGCCGTCCCACGAACCTCTTCTTGGGCTGCTTTAAAGCGGGCTGTGGTGGGGGTTGATGAGCTTCTTCGATATCTGCGGCGATGCCGATATCGACTTGAGCCCGGTCTTCCTCCATTTTTGAAAGCCGTGTAGTGCGTATGGCCAAGCCTTAGCGCTGCTGGCGGAAACACCTGTTCTAGGGGATTTTCTCTGTTCAAGGATGATCACTCAACTTTAGATAAATCGAGTCACTCACTTCCATTCCTTGGGCGGCAAGAGTTGCTTGACCCGTAGAAGAACGCCTGTGATGACCAGCTGTCGGACAGCTGGCGTTGAATAACCCCACGTGAACCTTCCCCCCCCCCAAAGCGCCACTTGGCGCTGAACGGTTTATCCCAAGGTGGGGCCGGAAGCCCTACGATCATTGGTCCAGCCCACGAAGGGTTCCGGCCGCGCACACAAATGAATTTCTCAACTGCAGCCCTCTCTCCACTACTACAAAATTGATTCTCTATTAGCAACGACGCCAACTTCATTGCGACAACAACCACGAGATCCCTCTCCGTCACGACCCATTGACTGAGAGCACCCGATCTCCGCCAAAATGAAGGTCAGTACATCTCGACGCGCCTTTCCTTGTCTTTTGGCGATACCTCGAAACTTTGCTGCATTGGCTACTAGCGACATCGAACTGGGGCCCTTCACTCGCGCCTGTCCCCCCCTACGGCCCTTTCTCGACCGATGGACGACCGAACATGTTACTAACAGCTCAAATAGTTGAACATCAGCAACCCCTCGACGGGAGCTCAGAAGCTCATCGAGGTCGAAGATGAGCGCAAGCTGAGAGTATGTTACTTAGCCTGCCACTCCCCGTCTCTATTAGCAAAAGATGGCAATTGCTAACTTCGACAACCATACAGGTGTTTATGGAGCGCAGAGTTCGTATTCTCGATCTCCCATCGCCGACTCGTGCCCTTCCGTATCGGACAGCTTCCGCCCGTCCCTGATCCAGGCGTGACGAAGCGACTCGATGCGAGAAGGCGTCGAACAGGACAACCGTGCTGACTGGGCTGTTATAACTATAGATGGGCGCCGAGGTTCTGGGCGACAGCCTGGGTGATGAGTGGAAGGGCTACATCCTCCGCATCACCGGTGGAAACGACAAGCAGGGTTTCCCGATGAAGCAGGGTGTCCTGCACCCGACCCGTGTCCGCCTCCTGCTGTCCGAGGGCCACTCCTGCTACCGCACCCGGCGGACTGGCGAGCGCAAGCGGAAGTCCGTCCGTGGCTGCATTGTCGGCATGGACTTGTCCGTCCTCGCTCTGTCGATCGTTAAGCAGGGCGATTCCGACATCCCCGGCCTGACCGACGTCGTCCACCCCAAGCGCCTTGGCCCCAAGCGTGCCACTAAGATCCGGAAGTTCTTCGGCCTCACCAAGGAAGACGATGTACGTATCATAATATGGCGTCCCGTCTTCGCCTGCCCGATGGCTGCGGTGGTGGTCAAGCAGCCCGGGTAGAGAGTGAGAGAACGGAAAAAAGAGGAACAAATTGAGGAACAATGGGAACAACAAGAGACTAATACTTCGGGCCCATCCCCCCCCCCCCCCCCGATATTAGGTCCGCAAGTACGTTATTCGCCGCGAGGTCCAGCCCAAGGGCGAGGGCAAGAAGCCCTACACCAAGGCCCCCAAGATCCAGCGCCTGGTTACTCCCCAGCGCCTCCAGCACAAGCGCCACCGCATTGCCCTCAAGCGCCGCCAGGCCGAGAAGATCAAGGACGAGGCGGTATGTCTGGAACCCCCAGTCCTTCTGGTGTCTTCTGTCTCTTATACTAACCATTACGATAGAACGAGTACGCCCAGGTTCTAGCCAAGCGCGTTGCCGAGGCCAAGACCCAGAAGGCGGATGCCCGCAAGCGACGAGCGAGCTCGATGCATAAATAAGCTCATGGTGTTTCGTATGGGACTGGTTTTGCTTTCGGGAAAAGTTTAGGCTCTCGGAGTGGCGGTTGGCATCGCTATACTGCGATTGTATTCATGGCATCACTCAGAACTGGGGGACTGGTCTTAGGACGAGAGATAACACACTTGAAACATGTGAACGACTGGTACTATGGTTTAGCGTGAGGTACAACTGTTATAAGCGTGATATTGTCCGACTGAGTGTACTTGTTTCCACCGGGCAGTACTAGCAGCTGGCCAATATCTTTTCATAGAAATACTCCACTGGAACTCTGCTCAGCCATGGTTCTGTAGAGACGAGTACACAACTAAGACACAGCTTTTATAGACTGAAGCCTCCATCCAGATTGATCCTGCCACTTCCTAACTGCAAAGTAAGTGGCTCGGTTTCTTGAGATAGACCGAATGCCTGCTACTGAGATCCCGACAAAGTGACTAGAGGGAAAAAAACCACAATAAACGCCTAAAAACCTGATGCTCTCCCAACCCTACTTATCCCCTTCCAAACACGAAAGGACGTTGTCCCTCCGAAATGAACAAAACGGTTGGCCACTACGGCCGGAATCGACAGAGCTGGACCGACAAATTTGATTTGCGGGAACTACACCGCTTTGCCCTACGTGCCCACTTTCTCTTAGACGGGGACGTGGGTAAAGAGGTAGCTCACGCTCTCGCCGTTGTGCGTACGGCGGATGGACTCGGCGATGGTGCTGCTGACATCGATGACCCTGATCTTGGGGCAACGCTCGAGCTTGTCGCCCAGGGGGACGGTGTTGGTGACGACGACCTGGGAGAGGCAGCTCTTGTTGATGGTATCGACGGCGCCGCCGCTGAGGATACCGTGGGTGACGATGGCGACGACCTCGCGGGCGCCGTGGGACTTGACCGTCTCGGCCGCCTTGGCCAGCGTGCCGCAGGTGTCTGCCATGTCGTCGACGAGGACGGCGACCTTGTCCTGGACGTCGCCGACGAGCACCATGCGGCCCACGACGTTGGGGCGCGGCCTCTCCTTGTGAATCAGCGCGAAGCCGAGCTCGAGCCGGTCGGCGATGGAGGTCGCGCGCTTGGCGCCGCCCGCGTCCGGGCTGACGATCACCGTGTCCGTCAGAGGGAGGTTCTCGCGGATGAAGCGGAGCACGCTCGGCTCCGCGTACAGGTTGTCCACGGGCACGCTGAAGAAGCCCTGGATCTGGGACGCGTGTAGGTCCATGGTGATGACGTGGTTGCATCCCGCCGTGACGAGCATGTTGGCTATCAACTTTGCGGATATGGGTGCCCTGCTTTTATCCTTCTTGTCTTGCCGCGCGTACGGGAAGTTGGGGACAACCGCCGTGATCCGGCGCGCCGATGCGGTACGGCACTTTATTTTTGAGGGCGCAAGTGCTCCCTGTTAGTTTGTCTGGCCCGTTGACGGAGATTGGGGCGGGAAGGCAGGAAAGCTTTTCTGTACCGCCTGGATCATGATGAGGAGCTCCATGAGCCCATCGTTGATGTCGCCTGGAGCGGTCGACTGGAGAATGAACACATCCTCGTCTCTCACCGACTCGCCAATGGTAACACTCTGCGACGGCGCCGGCGAGTTAACACAAGCCACCTTTTTTAAGGAGGCATAAGCAGCAGAGATGGGGAGCAGGGGCGCGGGAGAGGAGATCGATCCTCGTGTTGATGTCTAAGGAACAGGAACATGGCACTGACAGTTTCCTGGTTCGAGTAGTTTAAGCCTGCGATTTAGGGTTGATTAGCACGAGAAAGTTCTTGTGGCCCAGCGTCGAGGTAACCACTAAAGATATCTCTCAGGACCGGGCGGGACCAATTGAGGTTCTATCGATAGGAGACTGTCTTGTCTCGGGGCGGTCACGTACTCATAGTCTTGGCAAGTTCAATTCCAAGTCTGCGGTTTCCGCGATGCCGAAGACCGGAACCGGATTGTTAGCGTCGTTGTACATTGCCTGTCTATCTCGGACCAACAAGCGTAACGAGCCTAAGCAGAGCAGAATAAGACGAGGGGTGGAAAGGGCAAGGCATGTTACCTATCTGCGACCAGCCGGGCCAGCTCCGGGTGGCTGTTGCCCGAGAGTAACTTGATTTCGTTGGCCATCGCGTCGCCCATGCTCGAAGGCGAAGGAGAGGCTTCGGTGTCTTTCATTAGGGTGACGCAGAACAGCGGTGGGATGAAAAAAAAAGAGTGCGATAAGCGCCGGGGGGGGGCGTTGGAGGGGTGTGAGCTTATCGCAGTGGCCGCGGCAAGCAAGTGTGTGGAATGGAGGGGCACGGGAGGAAGTCAGTGGACGCGCTTTAGGAAGCCTTGAAGCGGGTAGGTATATGACGGGTAGCCGTCAGACTTCCCTCCCCATAACATGATATTACATGGCGTTCACCGAAATATACAGAGCGGAAGCCCTCTGCTGCTTACAAGTAAATACGCGAAGGTGAATGAAGCTCCAGTTCCTCCTACCCAGCGCCCATGTGAGCGCGTGAGCTTCCGTCATCGTCCTCGGAGACTAAGTCCTAGGTAGCTTATATGGTTTTTGCCAAAGGTAACGGAGGACCTCTCCTTGCTCCGAGCTTCACGCTTTGAATTTGGGAGTAAACATAAGTGCTCCGTCGTACCAGGCTGTGGAAGGAGTAGAATGAAGAGAAGAAACTTTCAGGAGCCTGTCGTCACAACGGATAATACTGCAAGTTGCAGGCTTACTAAGTATAAAAAATAATGCTTGGGCAAACGTCGGCATCGTTTTCTTGGAGATCGTTTAGCAAACAAATTGTCGTAGCAATACCGCGCTAGAGCAAGCACTGGCTAGACCGGCGACCTCACCGGCCAGTCTCCGTCCCGCCAGCTTGACTCCACGTGAGAAACCGGGGGGCGGAGCCGGCGATGTACATCAGGGCGGACTCCCGATACCTTTGGACTCATTGAACAGACACCTGTACTTCTATCCCGGACCGGCCGGTTACTGGGTTTTGGCATGTGCCGTAGACGCAAGCATAGGTATCTTCTGCCAGGCAAGAAGACTCCTGCACCCACCTGGAGAGTGGGAGAAGCTCAGCAGCTGTTGTGTGCCTGGTGACGGCCGAATAATCGATCGAGTCGATCTCGCCTGATTACTCCTATGACGTGGATGGCAAGAAGCGCTATCCCTTGGGAATGTAAGTGCGAGTTCAACTTCGGCAGCTGGGTACGGTTGGGAGTTCTGGGGCTGCACTGGGCTGGCTTATACAGACTTGAGATAATCGAACTATCTATCGCCTTCAACATTTTGCATCAATTGCGAACTTCTAGGTTACATGTAGGTACGGGTGCCCGTCATGGTATTCGACGGGGCTCTATAAATTTCCTTCTTCAGTGGAGCTGCTGGGGCATACTGTGCTTGTAATCCGTACCTGACATGTTCTGCCTTCTCTTCATTTTGGCGGAAAAGCCACCTGAAGCTTTAGGCGCTGCCATTCCCTGCAGATGCGGAGCACCAGTTAACGCAAACACTGTTAGCGCGCAGCTACCAGCGTCCCTACAATGCCCATCCTGCTTGAAAAAATACCCACCTACGTACCTGCCTCTCCCACCTATCCGCCCATCGCCATTACTTCGACCTGCTTCCTGCACCACCTTCACTCTAATCCTTTCGCCTCACAACCCCCCCATCTACGCAACAAACATTCCTGGACATGCAGATGTCGCCGAACTGCATCGTATCCATTCGCATTTCCCCGTAATTTGAACGCTTGCTGCTTAGACGAAGCTTCTCTGAGACGGCCTGCACCCGTCTTGAGAGTTTTCGCTCTAGGCAAGCTTCCTCCGCTTCACCCACCCTCCCCGGCGAAACTGAATCGTCTCGACGGCCTCTCTCTCTCCCCCGCATAAACACTGTGTCGCGGCTGGCGTTTTCTCACATTACCCCGCCGGAAAACCCCAGTTCTATCTTACTATTCGCACTGCGCGAACTCTTCTCTTCCTGCATCCCAGGCTGCACCGACGGCGAAGCTGAAGCTCGTGCGGCTAGACCTACCCTTCCCAGCTTGCGGCGAGTCTCGCCCGAGTTGGTGCTCGGCGTAACATCCAACAAGTTACCGCCACTCACTACTCACCTATCGATCACCTTCATTTCGGAGCATTCGAAACGTCCGGATAGCTCGTGTTTCCCCGCGCGAAGCTGTCGTTACCGACAGACTTCGAGTTGGTAGTGGAGGGGGTGCTCTCGATCCTGTGCGGCGGCTTGGCCGCCCCTGGTCTTCAAGATGGTTAAGATAACGAAGACCATGCAGCCTAAGCATAAGGAGACGCTGGTGAGTATTCTCCGCACGCTCTTGCGATCCGTCCACTACCTGTCAGGCCGCAGCTAACTCATATCGTTGCAGTCTCCTTGGCTCAAGGATTTCGTGCAGACCGTGTCCTCTCTGCCCCTTCCCCTGCTCCCCCAGGGCCTGGAGCGGTTCCCAACGAGATGGCCCTTCCCGCGTGGCGATCTCTACCACTGGATTCCCCTCCTGAACCGATTTGACGAACTCCTGCACTGTGCGTCCACGACATACAAGCTAAACGATGGCGCCCAGACGCGAGATTTCGGTTGCGATATGCTCTTGAAACAGGGCGCCCCCATCGACTATCGACAGGATCAGCCTTATACCATGGCTGAGCTGGCGGAACTTGGGTACGGAAAAGACGGAGACAGCCGTCTGCTGGTGACTATCTTGCAGTTCACCCGCACGCTGTTGGAACATTGTGGGAATAGAAGCATTTATGCCAGCAGTGCATACCTGAATGACCTTCTCAACACAACGTCCCTTACCGTTCTCAAGGCGACCCTTCAAGTTTCGCAGGAGCTTGCTCAGAGATACCACGCTTCTGTCAAGCGGTTGAATAACTCAGCGCGCTCGTTCGCCCCTGCGCTGCTCCAGAGTCACTACGACATCGAACTGGACAGAGTCAACCTGCTGGCGCAGCCTTTTGTAAAGACACCGATCGTTCCTTTCGCAGCGGACGTACCCCCTCCGCCAACGACGCCTGGTACTTCAGTCAGCAAGGGCAAGGAGAGGGCGCACAGTGTTGTCGCGAAGAATGTCGCGTCCATGTTTGCGAACGATCTCGTCTCGATTGCGACGCCCGACGAGTCTGAAGAGAGCCGGTGGAACGGCTGGGGAGACGTGAGGATCGTGTACTATCCCCAGCAGCCTGAGGAGCACGAACCCCCCCACCAGAACGGACCGGACCGCGGTCACACATCGGCGCCCTCAACGCCCACTCCTCTACGGCGTAGCTCTACTACGGGTTATCAGCATCGGACTCCGCGCAGCGACCGCGGCGGTAGTGGCAGTGGGTCTGCGGAGGATAGCACTCCTCCAACGCAAGCTCGGACACCAGCTGCCGCCGTCCAGGACAACACCCCATCGGCCCAGAAGCACCTCGAGATTACTCAGTCCGCGCTTGTATCGCAAAGCATTCATGAGTTGTTGGCCGGGTGCCCTGAGGACATGCCCAAGTCATCGCGGTACGAGTTACTATCTCGGCTGAGGATCTCCAAGGCGCTGCTTGGCTCCCCTGAAACCCGGCAGCTCGCTCTTGCAGTCCGTCTCCTGGCTATTGGGAACCTCGTGTTCGTGCACCCGGAAAACACGTTCGCGGAGAAGGCCCTGAAGCAAGATAACGATGAACCGCGAAGGTTCCAGCTTGTGTACCAGCTGGCCGAGCTGATCCATCCTTCCACGGTCGGGGCAACCACGCCCCCCCTGTGGTTGCAGGCGATAGCGTTGCACTTACTTGAGACGGTTTCTTCGTACCAGGGGAAATACACGGATGTACTGTCTGCACTAAACGCGAACGTGAGCCACGGCGTCCTGCAATATATCCTCCGGAAGACGGTGGCCGACATGAAAGAGGATGATCCGGATACCAACGAGCGGCTTACGGATGCGGACGAGTTTCGAAGCCGTCTGTTCTATCTCACCATGCACATCACATTGGCCAACCGGCTGGCGGATATGGTCGCCTCCGGTCTAATAGACGTCTTGGTTGAGATACTCTCGCTCCGCTCCAAGGTCGCGGATCGCACGTTCCCCACCATTGTGAATTTCCTGGACAACATCCTCTACAGCTTTCCCGGCTCGTTCCAGTCTTTCGCAACGAATTCCCGCGGTCTGGATTGCATAGCCCAGCTGATCGCTGATAGCATTGACACCGGTGTTAGCCTCGCCGAGGCTGGACAGGGCACGAGGGCTGAGTGCCGGTCCAGCGTCGTTGATTACGATATCCCTTATTATCAGCAGCAGACGCTGAAGTGGCTATTCAAGCTCATTCACCATGTCATGACGAACTCGTTCGCGTTCGGCGGCGGCAATACCGACCGTCTTCTACGGAACCTCGTCGATAACTCCCGGCTGTTGCGAAGCATTTGTGTCATTCTGGAGAATATGAACCAATTCGGCTCCGTCGCGTGGACGAATGCAACGATGACCTTGAGCGATTTCATCAACAACGACCCCACGAGCTTCACCGCAATCCTCGAATCAGGCATGATCCAGTCGTTCCTGGAGGCCATCACTGGTCGCCCGATTGAGACTGATAAGCCCAAGCAGCCTAAGGTGCCGGCAAGCACCGACGCAAGCGCTGGTGAGGGTAACGAGGGAGCTCCATCTCCCGAGTCCGAGGACTCCGTCGTCCTGGAGTCTGACCAGCGCCATCATCCGCTGACGAGGGAGGAGTGGCAAGAATCTCGTAGCGGGCCTCGTGCTCGGGGGATTCTTCCTTCGGTGGAAGCCATGAACATCATCCCTTCGATTCTCAACTCTATCTGCCTCAACAACGTCGGCTTGAAGATGGTTGTGTCGTCACGTGCATTCGAGAGCTACTTTGAGATCTTCCAGAGCGCCGCCCACGTCCAATGCCTTCGGACAGAGTTTGAACCTGACGTTGCCACCGCCATAGGAAGCAGCTTTGACGAGCTTGCTCGACACCACCCTACGCTGAGAACGGCAATTGCCAACGCAGCATTGGACATGGCAGCTGGACTTGTGTACATGGGAGAGGCAATGGCCGAGATGACGGGCGCGGGGGCTAAGCTGTTACCGATGCGGGCGCAAGTGTCGGCGAAGGGCAAAGAAAAGGCGACGCCAGGCGAGGACGTCGAAATGGCGGATGCAACGGCAGACGTTACGACTGACGTTGAGCAACTCGATGCCCAGGGCTCGGCGGCTACGGCGGCCTCCCCCATAAACATCAACCCGTTTATCTCTTCCTTTGCGGTGTTCCTCACGTCGTACCTGAGCAACCCTCAGCTTCGAACGCTGTTCGTGCAGAAGGGCGGCACGGAGCTGGTCTTGAGGCTCTGCCAATCGCCCTCTCTCCCCTACAACTTCCCTGACTCTCATGCAGCGCAATCCCTGCAGCACACTGTATCCGTGTTGATCGAGCAGACGCCGATCATAGGCCTACCCTCCTTACTGCAGAGAGCCCAGGCTGCTGTGGAGGCTTTGGGGCCCATTGCCGAGAACACTAGCTCAGACTCATTCTTCGCTCCGTTCTTGAGCGGTGGCGAAACGGTGGCCCAATCCACTGGCCCTAGCCTCGCGGATGGTGCGAAAGTTGTCAAGGCCCTCCGCGACGCCCAAATCCTGCTCAAGACGCTATGCGGATGCTTCCCGTTCTCCAGCCGGCAGGTATCGACTGCGCTGCATCCTGTCAACGTCTTCGACTACTACACACGCCTGATTCGCAGCTTGGCTCCGCTGCTGAGGCGCGTCCTCGCGGAGGAGAGGAGAGTTAGCGCTGTCGTTCCCCGGCATTGGCTGCCGAAAGCTCCTCCGCCTTCTGATCGCTCCGTCGAAGCCAACGCTGCGACCCCTGCGGCCAGTCTTCCCGCTGCTGATAGCAACAATGACGGCTCGTCTCCGCAAGAAGCCACGCCAGTGAGCCAACATCCGAAGTCTGGTGATGTGTCTTCGTCCCCACCGGTAGCTGACGGACCGACGAAGGAGGAGCAGTCTTCCGCTGCGTACAAGAATTTCCAGACGGTTCACAGCCTGCTGCATCTGTTCTTGCCGACTACCTTCCCTTTCTTCCAGACGATCGGCAAGGCACTGCTTCCACGGCGAGAGCGTGACGCTTATACCCGGTCGCATCACCTTCACATCGCGGACGCCTTAGCCGAGACCATCCTAGACCAGTTGTCGACGGGGGATGAGTCAAGCACAAAGGACTATTATTACTGGATCATGATGCTACACACCCTCCAGGAGATGCTTATTGACCATCCCCGAACGTCTGATCGTGGGGTGCACATCATCATCCCGGTTCTTCTTGCTTTCAAGCGGCACGGCGGATTCGACTCGCTCAATTCCATGCTTCGACTCTTTGCCAAGGAAACCGAAGAGAATTCTCGCGCTAGTGCCGGCTTGGCAAACGCGAAGGCCGCACTTTCGGGGATGAAGAAGATCGTGGAACTGTACGCATCAATCGTCAACGGCAAAAACATTACCGAATCGGTAGCCCAGGTTAATATCCTGTCACGATCGGCAGAGCGGCAGTATACGCAGGCTAGCAGCCAGTTGCTTGTCGAGCTGAGGATGACAATACTGCCGATCATTAGGGAGCTCTGGCAGTCGAACGTTTTCGACAACGTACCCAGTGACTTGTCCCTAGGGACGATGCGGAAGATCGTCACGATTCTGAAGAACATTACCGCTGCCGACCAGGAGGGCAACGCCCATCGGAGGTCTGAGAGGAGCGTCCCCCCTGTTCTGTTCAAGGCCGAGCATATTTCGTTTGACTGGGCTGTCACCCCTGACCTTGTCAACCACCTCGTCCAAAACAGCAATTACGACGCTGAATTGGCTCGGGAAGCTGTTTACAGAGCCCAGGGTAGTGCCGAGCCAGCCGCCGAGTATTGCAGGGCTCACAGGGACGGTTTGGCCGGACCTCGTAACCCAATTCCTGCAGAGGATGCGCCCCGGGGCTCGACTGCGGCAGAGCAAGGTGATAGGGACTCGAAGTCCAAAGCGCCGGCTCTGAATGGTTCCGGTCTTCTGGATCCTGAAGATATGGCCCTCGACTCTAGTCCAGAACTGGACCGACTTCTTAGTGAAGCAGGTCTGGACGACGCAGGACTCAACGATCTCGCCGAGCATGCATCACAAGGTTCTGACGGAAACGAGCAAGATGCATCCAACGAGGCTGCTGGAGCACAAAATACCCTGGATGTCAATCTGGATGCACCAGCCAGCACGCCTACTCAGGAAGGGGCCGTTGTCGAGAACGAAGACGGAGGGCGGTTGGTGTCCAAGGAAGATCTTGACGAGGAACGTGCCAAGATTGGCGAGGATCTCGTAGGCCGCTCCCTCGAGGTTCTCCAGGCGTATCCCGACTTGGTGTTCAACATCTCGGAGCTCATCTCAACGGGCGTGCTGAAAACGCTAGATGATGATGGACGACGTGACGTTGGCGAGACTTTGACGAACGCTCTCATGTCTTTGGCTATGGACGAAGATACGAAGAAGTCGAAGGCGCGGAGCATTGCCACGTACGCCCACCTCTTGTGCTTCCTTCTTCAAGAGTCGGATGCCTTCTTCCGGTCAACGGTGAATACCTTGAGGGAAAACATCGACGAGTGTCTGAACTTGCTCCAAATCTCTCCTGGGAACGGCTCGGAAGAGCTGCCTCCTTGGATCCCTTTCGTTCTCCTACTCTTTGAGGTCCTCCTGGTCGACGACGAGCAAATCCAGGAGGCCAAGTGGAAGGCGCCAGCTTCGGAAACCGATCCGATCGAGGAGCCTGTGATCCAGGTGAAGGAGCCCAACTTGAACGAGGAACAGCGCGGCAGACTACTTGGCGCCATTCTCGAGGTTCTTCCTCGGGTTAACAAGGACGAGACTCTCGCGATTGCTGTGATGCGCAATCTGGTCATCCTGACACGTCGTCGATCGATGGCGAAGACCCTGGGCGATAGGAAGAACCTTCAGCGCTTGTTCGTGATGGCGAAGCAGCTGTCGGGCATGGGCGCAAACTGGTTCAAGGAGTCGCGCATCGGACTATACTTGATAACGATATTGAGGCATGTTGTCGAGGACGATGACGTGGTCCGACAGATCATGCGCGCCGAGATTCGTCACTATTTTACCGGTCCGCAGCCGCGCGGACAGCGCGGGTATGAGCTGAGCACCTACCTTCACCAGCTGTCCCACGTTGCGCTACGAGCTCCGCATCTCTTTGTCGAGGTAACCAACGAGATGGTGAAGCTCGCGCGTTGGTCGCCTCCCACAAGCGAAGGTTCCTACCGGCCCTCGCCATCCGTGGCTCTCAAGGAGACCGCCGGCGTGGCAGAGCCTCCGGCATCTGCGAAGGACGATTCCGTCGAGCCCACTGTGCAGGCTACCGAGGATCTCAACATCAATGATGTGCGCCCATCGACCGAGGCTGTCGACAAGGAGATGAAGGATGCGCCGAAGACGCCGGCGGCTGATCACAAGCGGCCAGTCGTGGAGAACCCGGGCGGGGTTATCACGTTCCTCCTCGAGCAGCTTCTAAACTACCAGAAGGTTGATGATGTGGAACCTTCCTCGCTAGCCCCGACAGATGCGAAGGCGCTGGAGGAGCCGTCGTCAGCGGATGTACTAGCAGCAGCCGACGCACCAACCTCGCGCGACGAGTCGGAGTCTGCAGGAGGCAAAGACAAGAAGCCCTCGAAGCCGGTTTTCAAGATGGACGAGCACCCTATCTTCATCTACCGCTGTTTTCTGCTTCATTGCCTGACCGAGCTTCTGCAGAGCTACACCCGGGCGAAGATTGAGTTCATCAACTTCAAGCGCGGCGCAACTCTGCAGACCAATACGCCGGTCAAGCCGCGGTCCAGCGTGCTGAACTACCTCTTGAACGATCTGTACTGCATGAATACCCTCGTGACGCCGACCGAAAATTTCGCAGCGAAGAAGAAGGTAGCATTGTGCGACCACGCCAGGCGTGTCATCGTGGCCCTAGTGGACAAGACTAGCGAGAAGCCGAGCCTACGACCCTACGAACGCTGGGAATACGATGAAGAGGCAGATCTTCTATTCATACGCCGGTTCGTCCTCGATACCGTGCTCAAGGCCTACCGCGAAGCCTCTACCGGAAACGAGCCCTTCGATGTTCGCTACGCGAAGTTGACTTCGCTGGCTGAGCTCATGACGCACATGATCGGCGAAGATAAGGACAAGGAGCCACCGCCGGGGACGCAGCTGGGCGACTCGCCGGCCCACCGCTCGCAGATGCAACTCAAGCGTCTGATGTACGAGAAGGGATATCTCGCTACGATGACAGCTTCGATCGCGGACATAGACCTGACGTTCCCCGGCGTGAAGAAGGCGATCAAGCAGATCCTCCGGGTGCTCCGTGTACTCACGAACGCGGCCATCCAGCTCAGCCGCTCGAACATCCTTCCGTCGACATCCGCCGACAGCGTCGACGAGGACATCAGCTCGGCGTCGTCGATCTCCGAGATGGATGATGATCGCGAGGAGACGCCTGATCTATACCGCAATTCGGCGTTGGGCATGCTCGAACCTAGAGAGGGCGACGACTTCTCAGACGAGGATGAAGACTCTGGTGATGGTGCGTATATTTCGTTTTTCCTTTCCCTCTTTCCCTAATGTATCCTTAGTCGCTCGATTCCTGACATTCTACTAGACGATGAAGAGATGTATGATGATGGCTACGATGACGAAATGGAGTATGCAGAAGATATGTCGGCGGACGAGGAAGAAAATGTCAGTGACGAGGATGAAGCTCTGGGCGAGATGGGCGAAATCGAAGGTCTGTCTGGCGATCCTGGTATCGTCCAAGTCATCGTGAATGAGGAAGACGAAGAGGATGATTCCATGGACGAAGATGATGACGACGACGATGATGAGCCTAGCGACGAAGAGGACGACGACGAAGTCGGCTCCGAAGACCTAGAAGAACTTGAAGAACAGATGGAGATCGTCGACGAGCAGGGAAATCCCATCGATGACGGCGACGCTTCAGAGTGGGAGAGCGAGCCCAGCGAGGAGGAAGCGGACGACGAGGCGGTTGATTACGAAGCCGAAGCTCAGGACATTGCTGAGGCGCACAACCACGACATGGTGGGCGATCAGCTCGCACGTTTCGGGAACTTAGTGCGCGGGAATATAGACGATGACTTTGACGGCGAGGACATTGGCCCCTTTGACGATCGATATATCGATGATGGTGGCGAGGAGGATGGTAAGCCTTTCCCGACCCCCATCCCAACTACCGTATCTGCTAACACTGACTTTAGATGAAGAGGACGAGGGAGAGGAGATGGATGAGGACGACTTCATCTATGAACACGACTATCCACGTAAGCTATCTGACTCGCTGCCACCTTTCTTCCCCCTGCTGCATTTCGCGCCAGCCGCATGACATGTTTTTAACACCTTCCAGGGGATGATATGCCACCTCCCAATATGCCTGGCCTCGGATGGGATACCCTCGTCGTCGACAATCCCCATCACATGGGCGGCCACCGACATCGCCATGTGGGCATGCGGAACAGCCCGTTCCACAATTTCGTGTTCGGCGGCCCTCCGCGGGATCCTCTCAGCGGTATGTTTCCAAGTCCCACGCGGCAGGACACATCTCAACTGCTTCTGGAGCTTCTGGCGCCCCAGCCCCGTCCTCGCCCCAGGCTCCATCAGACTCTGGAGATGATCAATCAAGCTAATCGACCTCGCTCAGAATTCCGCCATGTGTTCCGTGCTGCGGACCGTCTAAGCCAACCGGGGAATGCCCCTGATGACGGCACCAATCCCTTGCTGAGACGGGCTGGTGGTGCTGAGCACGACCCGGCGCCCCGCGCCCACGACAACTCCAGACTAGTGCGGCTAGGGTTCAGCGGAGGCATGCTGGGCGGGAATGAACTCGTGAGCCTGCTTAACGACTTGGGAGCCCAGATTCCCATGAACACGCCAGGCCAAGCCCTCCACTTCCAAATCACGCACCAGGGTCCGCGTGGCGAGGTCCACGAACTCAACATCCCTGTCACGTCAGATCCGTACGCCATGCGCGACTACTACCGGACGGCGGAGGTCCGACGGGAGGCAAATATCGAGCCGCACACGGCCGTTTCGTTCAAGAGCCACCAGACCCACGAGCGCTGGGCGGGAGAAGCCAGGATGATTTTCGGCGCTAACCATGCGGACAAGGCGCCTAAGTTGCTGTTTAATCTTGTCCTTCACGCGCTCACTCCCGCCGCCATCCAGAGGGCGGCGGAGGAGAAGGCTCAGAAGGAAGCCGAGCGGAAGAAGGAGGAAGAGCGGAAACGCCGCGAGGAGGAGGAGCGCAAGGAGCGCGAGGCAAAGGAGATCGAGGAGAAGGCAGCACGAGAGAAGAAGGAAGCCGAGGAACGTGAGCGTGAGCGTGAACGCGAACGAGCCGAGCGCGAGGCTGCTGAAGCTGCAGAGGCCGCCGAGGCCGCCGAGGCCGCCGAAGCTGCCGAAGCTGCTGCACAGGCTGCTGAGCTGCTCGATGAAACAGAACCTCAGGCGATGGAGGGTGTCGAGTCCAGCGGTGGACCCGATGAAACGGAGGGGCAGGAAGAATCAGAGGGCCCGTCTTTCCGCATTATGACAATCATTAGAGGCGAGGAGATCGACATTACGGGACTGGGTATCGATGCAGAGTACCTCGCGGCCCTTCCGGAAGAGTTCCGCGAGGAAGTCATTGCTGGAACCCTGACAGCTCGGCGTTCTGAGGCTAGGCAACACGCTGAGTCGACCGGGGAGCAGACTGAGAATTTTAACGAATTCCTGGACGCCCTCCCGGAGGATATTCGCATGGAGATTGTCCAGCAGGAGCGCCAGGAGCAACGGCGCCGCCAGCGCGAAGAGGAGCGGCGCCAGGCTGCCTCGGTAGGCCAGGAGGCTCTTCCCCAGGAGATGGACACGGCCAGCATCCTCCTCACGTTCCCCCCGGCGCTGCGCGAGCAAGTCCTGTTGGAGCAAGGCGAAGAGCTGCTTGACCACCTGCCCCCGGAAATGGCCGCCCAGGCCCGGCTTCTTGCCGAGCGCAACCGCCCACCTCCGAGCATGTCTAGGGCACGCGACGGCGCCCGCCATATGGCGGCCGCCGCTTCGAATACGGAAAACAAGGTGGAGCGGCGCCCGGTGGTGCAGATGGTGGACAAGTCGGGCATTGCCACGTTGCTGCGCTTGATGTTCATCACGCAACAAGGGTCGGCTCGCAGCTGTCTGTTCAGCATCTTCGCTGACATCTGCGAGAACCGCCAGAACCGGCTCGAAGTCATCAGCACTTTGCTACAGATCTTGCAAGACGGCAGCACCGACATGGACGCCGTCGAGCGCAGCTTTGGTCAGCTGTCGATCAAAGCGAAGCAGCCAAAGGAGAAGGACCCCAAGACGCCCAATACCCTTAAGCGGGCTTCTACTAGCATCGGCGGCGGCGGCGGGAGTAGTACCGGTATTGCCAGTGCCGGTATCGTCGCCAGTGCCGGCCCCAGCGCCGGTGGTGCTACCGGTAACACCCAGGGCCAGACTACATCGGTTACTTCGCTGCTCCTTATCGTACAGCAGTGCTTGGATCTACTGGTCGAGCTCTCGAGCAAGAATCTTCACATCCCGTCACTCTTCCTCACGGAGCAAGAGACGGTCGCGTCATCGGCCCTGAAGCGGACGCTCAGCCGAAAGGGCAAGGGCCGGGAGACTAGGGCGGGCCGATTTGCCATCAACTCCCTCCTGGGCCTTCTCGACCGGGATCTAGTTATGGAGAGCTCCTCGGTCATGCAGCTCCTCGCTGATCTTTTGAACAAAGTGACTTATCCATTACAGGCCATTGAGCGACGGCGGAAGGAGGCTGCCGAAGAGGCCAAGAACGCGCACGGCAAGCAAGAGCAGGAGGCCTCGGGGGCCCCCGACGCTGCGGCCGAGGCTGCTGCGCCGTCAGCCCCTGCGGGGGGCCAGACTCAGTCCAGCACCGCCACTGCCGGCGGGGAGAGTCAAGCAGCTCCAGAGGGCAGTTCAGCAGCAGAGGCCGGGAGCGCAAAGCCGGCTGCTGCGACCGCGGAGGCCAAGGCGGCCGAGGACAAGAAGGCCCGCGAGCTGCAGCCGCCGGTCATCCCCGTGCACAATCTGACCCTGGTCGTCAAGATCTTCGTGGCCCGGGAGTGCAGCTCCAAGACTTTCCAGAACACCATCTCGACCATCAAGAACTTGTCCAACATCCCGGGAGCCAAAACCGTGTTCGGGCAGGAGTTGGTTCGACAGGCTAGGAATCTGAGCGAGAACATTGTGTCCGACCTCAACGAGCTGCTTCCGCATATCCTCAAGGCGGAGACTGGGACGGAGATCCAGGGCATTGCCCTGGCCAAGTTCTCCCCTGGAGCGTCGGAGCAGAACAAGCTCCTGCGGGTACTCACAGCGCTCGACCATCTCTTCGAGAGTAAGGCGAAGAAGGCGGACGGCCCGGAGGCAAGCGAGGCCGCGGCGGCGGTAGACGAGCGGCAGGAGTTCCTCAGCTCGCTGTACCACAACCCCACGTTCGGCATCATGTGGGAGAAGCTCAGCGCGTGTCTAAGCGCCATCCGGCAGCGCGAGAGCATGCTCAACGTGGCGACAATCCTCCTGCCGCTGATTGAGTCGCTCATGGTCGTCTGCAAGAACACGACGACGACGACGTCGACGGCGATGACCGCGAACGAGGCGTCGCTTTCCCAGAGCCTGGTGGGCAAGGAGATGCTTCTCTCCAGCCCCCCGCCGGAGGACCGTATGGCGGGCCTGTTCTTCACCTTTACGGGGGAGCACCGGCGCATCCTAAACGAGCTTGTGCGGCACAACCCCAAACTCATGTCAGGCACGTTCTCGCTGCTGGTGAAGAACCCCAAGGTGCTCGAGTTTGACAACAAGCGCAACTACTTCAGCCGCAGCGTGCACTCGAAGAGCAACAACCAGAACCGGCCGACATTCCCGGCGCTGCAGTTGTCGGTGCGTCGTGATCACGTGTTCCACGACTCGTTCAAGTCGCTCTACTTCAAGAGCGGCGAGGAGATGAAGTACGGCAAGCTAAACATCCGCTTCCACGGCGAGGAGGGGGTGGACGCGGGCGGCGTCACGCGCGAGTGGTTCCAGGTACTGGCACGGCAGATGTTTGACCCCAACTACGCTCTGTACATTCCCGTGTCCTCGGATCGCACGACGTTCCACCCCAACAAACTCAGCGGCATCAACGACGAGCACCTGATGTTCTTCAAGTTCATCGGTCGCATCATCGGCAAGGCCCTGTACGAAGGCCGCCTCCTGGACTGCTACTTCAGCCGCGCTGTGTACAAGCGCATCCTCGGCAAGCCCGTGTCGGTCAAGGACATGGAGTCGTTCGACCCGGACTACTACAAGTCGCTGGTGTGGATGCTCGAGAATGACATCACAGACATCATCACAGAGACATTCTCGGTCGAAGACGATGAGTTCGGCGTGACCAAGATCGTGGACCTGCTCGAGAACGGCCGGCACATCCCGGTGACGGAAGAGAATAAGCACGAATACGTGCGGCTAGTGGTGGAGCACAAGCTGCTGTCCTCGGTCAAGGAGCAGATGGAGAACTTCCTCAAGGGCTTCCACGACATCATCCCGGCTGAGCTCATCGCCATCTTCAACGAGCAGGAGCTGGAGCTGCTGATCTCGGGCCTGCCCACCATCGACATGGACGACTGGAAGAGCAACACGGAGTACCACAACTACACGGCAGCCTCCCAGCAGATTCAGTGGTTCTGGCGCGCCGTCCGGTCCTTTGATAAGGAGGAGCGCGCCAAGCTTCTCCAGTTTGTCACCGGCACATCCAAGGTCCCTCTCAACGGCTTCAAGGAGCTGGAGGGCATGAACGGGGTCAGCCGGTTCAACATCCATCGCGACTACGGCAACAAGGAGCGACTGCCGAGTTCCCATACCTGCTTTAACCGTACGTTCTCCCCATTTGTGACTGAGTCCATGACCAGGTTAGCTAACGATATCGCGCCAGAGCTGGATCTTCCCGAGTACGAGAGCTACGAGATGCTGCGCTCTCAGATCCTGAAGGCCATCACAGCCGGAAATGAGTACTTCGGATTCGCCTAAAGCAGGAACACGCATGGTGAGCGTCGAACATTGCGTCTTTTGGTCCTGGGAGCGAAACGGCAGGGACGAGGGCATTGCATCAGGTACTTAGGCGAGGGCTGCTGAATGGCGTGTATTGTATTCTTCAAAAAGGAGGGGTTATGGAAACGGACGGGCAGGAGGCCATCGAGCATCTACCGCCCAGACGTGGGTGGAGACTACGAGGTCGTCTTTCTTCCCTTTTTCATTTTTTCTTCATTTTCAATTTCATCTTCACCCGCCCCCCTCCCCCCCGGTTATTCATTACTCTCATTACTCCATAACCCTACCCTGTCTTGTCTTCTGGTAGATCGGTAGAGCAGAAGGGAGAAAAAAAAGGGAGGCCCAGCGGAAAAAATAGGGGCCAGTCAGAACCGGAGTGCAGGCCGGTTTTGATGGTCTCGTTTGGAAGCAAGAAGGCCACCCTGTCCCAGACAGACGTACAGACAGGCAGATAGGCAGAACCAGTTAGAGTAAAATATCGCGCGTTGACCATCACTCCCATTAACCCACACGCCGTCCGCCGTAAGGAGATAACCTGAACCCAGCCAGTTGCTGGCTCATATGTGCGTAGCACTACAATTAAGTGGTTGTGGCTCGTTGACGCCATCTGGCTTTGAAGGCCTAGTGAGCTGGGAATGCCACTCCAAATCGAAATAAGCCGCGTGAGCTGTCTCAACGTGTATCGCTTCTATTGGGATACTGACAGCTCACTTTTGCCTTACTGTCGTATCTACAACGCTCAGTTGACTAGAAGGCTACCTTACATATGTGCCGCCTATGTGCCGCTATTTGGGGTTGGCAATGGACATTACCACGAGCTATGGGGAGGGGCACGAAGGTCGCTTGTGGAGCAAGGAGGCTTTTGAGGGGGCAGCAGGAGTTTTCAGTGACATGAGCTCTCCACATACGTACTGACAGACATAGGCGTGTTGGGCAGCTTCGTCCACACTTCTCTGGAATATGTCGACCAACAGGACGATCTTCTCGCTGGACGAGCCGGAACGGCCCTCAACGGGCGTTTGTATACCTGGTAACTTACCCAGATATATATGTGTACCCTCTTAACTCTGCCTATCCTACCCGGCACATGTACTAAGTCAAAGAGCCTGAGGTATGCGGTAAAAAAAAGGGGGGGAATAGTCGACGCTACCACGGAACTCGATCGCGTGACTAGGCATCTCCCCTCCCTCTCCTTTCTCATGTCGAGCCTTTCTTTCCTTGCAAATAAAGCAATTGCTCTAGCTGCTCCAGGCAGGCCCAACATGTGCGCTGCAGCTTTGCCGGGAGCCAGCCATGTGAAATGAATGCACCCAACTGCTTCGGGGCGATTACACAGGTAAGATAGTTATGTACCTTAGTTCAGCACCTACGACTCCAGAGCGGCACTGTAGGTAGTTTAGGTGTTGCTCTAAAGTGTGCCATTTGTGCGGAACCAAGGAAAGTACAGCCTCACAAGGAGGGCTTGTACTGGGATGCGATATGGTACCTGATAGGATGAGGTATTAAAGATACATACTTGCATACAGAGTGTGATTGTATTTACGAAAACGATGTGAATTATCTCCCTCTTCCTCTCTGGAGCGCAGCCCAGCCGTCGCTGTAGACGTCAGTTTTGAAGCCAGACTCGGCCCTGCACCCGAATGCCCTCCCTCACTTTGGTTCTATGGCGTCTTGTAAGCTTCAAGCCTTGCACGGTACAAGCAGTCAAATCGGTCCTTTTTCTCCAAAGACGGCCTTCCACCTTTCTTACCAACTACAAGGGGCGGATAAACTAACTTCCTTCTCGCGTAGAGACGAGACCAAGGTTTATCCCCAGTGCGATTATTCCTCCTAGTTGCGCCGGGCACGTAAAGAGTCGTCTATGGCCTTGTTTTTATTCGCGAGAGATGTTGGGGAAGTTGTCATCGTTCAATGAAACGTACGTCTTCCGCGAATGCTTGCTGTCTATATATATATATGCCTTTAAGGGCGTAATATCTTGGGTTGGGCATAGGGTAGTCCAGTCTCTCTGGGTCGCTTTTACAGCAGTAAACGGGTGTGAAAACAACATATGTGCGCATATGTGTGTACGTAGAAAGGAGCAACATAGAGCGAGTGGCTGCCATCATCGGTTACCGTTGACCTAGCCGCGTAATCAGTGGTACTGTCCCCGGCGCAGCTTTGGTGTTGTCTTTGGTATGTCAGCGCCGGGACGGTACCACTGATTACGCGGCTGCGTGAATGGTAATCGATGATGGAATTGCTTTTTGCCCCAGTGCTCCCCTTTCCCCTTTCACCTTGCCTCCGCCCAGCTCCTTTTTGTTCGATTACTGTCGTTTTCGTTCGTTGGTTGAACCTAGACTCCAGCAGGAGGTATTGACAGGGCAGCCGGCTACAACGTTGTACGTTACCGCCATCAAGCAATCAACCAGGCCTGTCGCTCTCCGTATCTGATTTTCAAGGACTGGACGATGCATGCATCCCTGGGTGTTGCACGGAAGCTGGCTAGCATAGACCACGATTGGTCCAACTGCCGAGCCTCTGGCTGGAAGACCTGCTGGCATAGCATAGCACAACACATCACGGTCCGATCCTCTTCCCTCTTTTCGTCTCAGACGAGGTGGGTTATTCAGGTTCTGTTCCGTTGATTTGATTCTCTCCCCATATTGCTATAGCAGATAAGGGTAGGTAGGTATTTCTCCGTTTTCGTTCTTTCCATACTCCAATACCAAAGAGAGACGAGACAAAAGATAAAAGAAATCGACTGACTGACTGACTAGCTGACTGGCTTGTTCCTAATCCGTGACGTCGTCCAGTGGTACATGATGATGATGATTGAAAGGCCTTCTCGTGCTCATAAAAAGAACGATGCAATGTCTGGTGGTCGATTGATCAACCAGAGGACCATGATGCTGAGCGGAAACGCAACGCCCGATGTATGTGTATCCTTTCTTTAGTCGTAACTGTGGTTCTGCGGTTGTAGGAATAGTAAAAAGGGAGTAGAGGTAGACTACACAATCATGGTTCGAAAAGGGAATGTCCTGAAATACTCCGCGAAAGAAAAGCAAATACATTTGAGGTTAGGAGAGAGACGGGGGGCGAGTCGCTTGGGCCGGATACGATCACACAAACTGCCGCTTGAGGTCGGTCCACTTCCGAGTGAGGGTCTCGTGCTGCGAGTTGATCTGTCGATATCAGGTTAGCCAAGGTATACACATCAAGAAAAAAAGGGGGTAGACGAGACTAGCATACCTCAGCGTACTGCATCTTTGTCTGCACGAGGTCCTCCTCGAGATCGGACAGCTCCTTCTCGAGCCGCTGGTTCTCCTCATGCACCTTGGCGTTCCGCTTCATCAGGTCGTCGCGCTCGAGCTGCCAGGCCGCCTCGATGTCCTCGGGCTGCTTCTCAATGACAATCTTAAGCTCGCGCACTTGGCCCTTGAGGCCCTCGTTCTCGTCTCGCAGCTCTTCGTTCTCCACCTTGGTGCGCACCATCTCCGTCGCCAGGGTCGCCTGCTCGCGATCCACCGCCTCGATGCGTTCCTCTAGCCGACGCACCTTTACCGTCAAGCTGGCGTTGCTCGAACGCAGGTGCTCTAGCTCCGCCTCGCGCTCGCGCTCCGCCCGCGTCTTCTCCTCCCACTCCGCCGTATAGGCCTTGAGCATCTCCGGCGTGATCTTAACCTCGCAGGCGTCCCGCACGAACTGGTCCGCCCGATAGACTTCCTTGTCCAGGCTCGAGGACGAGCTGCCGAAGAAGCCGTTCTCCAGTATGCTCCCCGCGCTGGGGGCCGCGTCGATGTACACGTCGAAGACGCGATCCTTGAGGAACGTCGTGAGCTGCGACATGTCGGACATGCCCAGCAGCGTCGTGGCGTTCTTCTGCATCAGCACAATGCCGAACTTGAGAATGGCAGACAGGCCCTCCGACAGGATCAGGTCGTAGATCCGCAGCACTAACTGCAGCGGGAAGCGGTAGGCGAAGAGCGTCAGGAACCACTGCGTCGCGTACAGGTGGGACGATATTCCCCTCCGGTGCAGGTGGCAGTACAGCGCGGGCTCGAAGTCCTCCAGAAGCCGCTCGAACTGGTACAGATGCATGTGCAGACCGGGCATGTCCTGGATAAAGAGCTCCCTGAGGTGGTACTGGTTCATGAGCCGCACCAGGAGGCAGAAGGCCTCTTCTTCGGGCATCTGGGACCGACGGAGATTAGGTTAGAGAGCCGGAGCGCTTCACGTAGGGGACGAAGGGGCGGTAGAAAGGAAAGGAAGAGCTCACGTTAAACAGCAGGGGCATAATTAGGAAATTCATCCCCTGGGCGTAGCTGACAGGCTCGTCGAACAGGGCGTACGCCTTGCAAACCCCGAAGAGGCCCTCTTGAAGCCCTTGCGCGGCTGCGAACTTGGAGTAGCTGGTCCGCGCACCCAGATCTCTCCGGATGGCCTTCTCTAGCCTCTGAAGAGCCGCGGCGTCTTCCTTCTCCTTCTTCTTCCGCTCCGCGATAGCCTTCTCCGACTCCTTCTCGATCGGAGAAGGTGCCGCCGTCGTCACAGCTGTCGCCGTTGTGCCGTTTCCACCCGACTGATCGGAGTGGATCGACGAAGACGACGATGCTGGCTCCTTCTGGATGCTCAGATTGCTGGCGCTAGAGAGGCTGGCCGAGCCGTTACTGTGGCGAATCTTCTCCTTATCGGTGCCCCGTGCTACGAGCTCCCTGTAGACCACCTCGAGTTCTTCGTTCTTGCTCTGAGCCAGCACCTGCCAGATCACGCCGCGGATGGCGCTGGGAATTCCCGTTGCAATCGCCTTGTTCAACTCCTCAGGGCTCGACCGGGCGACAGCAGCCGGGCCCTCGCAGATGACCGCCTGCCATAGAACCCAGTCGACTGCGACGTCTGCAACGGTGGACGGCCCGGCTTCGACACCAGACACCGTACCCGGGGCCAGGGCGGGGTTCGGGCTCGGGGGGATAGGCGAAGGCGGCGGCGGCGGGATGGACAGAATATGCTCCTTCTCTTCGCCTATTGTGCCGGTGGGACTCATGATGCTCAGTCCCATCGGACCGCCCGCCTTGTCCTCCTCGCCCGGAACGGCGGGGATGCCAGCCTCCTCCCGCATCCGGATCAGCTTGAACCGGTCCTTCAGGCTGTTCCTCGCATTCCCGCTGGATCCATTAACCTGCCCCTCCTTTTCCTCCTCCAGCTTGCTCAGCATCATCTCGGGATTGCTCATCAGCGTCGCTATGGAGCTGGACGTGTTTCGTCGCGGAGATTTCACGGGAGGGGGGCTCGACGACGTCATGGCGGCGGCGGCGGTGGCGCTGTCTTTCTGGGAACTACTCCGTGATAGCCACGCGAAGGGGCCCGTCAACTTTCGCGTAGTGGTGACGGGCGCCGGTGCGACGGGTTGTTGTGGAGGAGAAGTGGGATTGGATTTCGGTGGTGACTCGTTCGTGGGCGGCGACCAGGGCATAGACGGCAAAGCGCTGGTGAAGCTGCTTAGAGACAGCGTCTTGGATTCCTTCGCTGTTTTCTCCAACACGGGACTGTCGTCGCTCTTGCTCTCTTCTATAACAACTTGCCCGTTAGCCGCCCGTCAGCCCATGCGGGTTACACGTATCCCGTCTAGGGCTTAAGCAGGGGGGTGGATACAACAGGGACGTAAAGGGAGGGAACGTCGTCGTCAAGGGGAGCGGAGCATGTACATAGTGTACGCGGTCGATGGAGGTGCTGGGGCGCGGAGATTGGATCGTTCACTGACTGGGTGCATCGAATGAACTCCCTGTATTCTCACCTTTAGCAGGCGTCGGGGAAGCTGATTCGTCGTCGAGGTTGACGTTATCAAGGTCGCCGCCGGATATTCGATGGGTGGAGATAGTGGAGGACTTCTTCCGATCGCCGTTGCTGTTGCCGTGGCTGCTCTCGCTCTCTTCCTTCCCCTCCGGCTTGCCGTCCTCAGAACCGCTGCTGTCACCGGTATCTGTCCCTGAGGACCGCCCCCGAATCCGGCTGAAGGCCTCCTGCAGCTCTGAATTATCCTGCTGGGACTGCTGATTCGCCGGGGAAAGTTTCCTCTTGGTCAGCGACCGGACCGAGCCCTTGTCCTGGGGACTGTCATGGACGCTGTCCTGGGTGCTGTCTTGCGCGTCCTCGAAAGTTTCCTATTGCGGTGAAAGACGGCATTGAGGTCAGCTCGGAGAAGCCAAGGCGCCAAAGGTCCAGATAGATTAGGATGGCGGGTGCGGATCGAACGCGGCCGTCCCATTCTCTGTCGTGTGACTGGCTCGGCCCCTAAAAAGGGAGGGACAGCTCCGTACCGTTTCCATGTCTGAATTGACGGGCGATGGGCCTCTCACCGCGTCCGCGTGCCCATTCTCCGTAGGAGAGACCGTCGTCTCTTCGTGCTCGGACATCGTAGGCCCGTTTCGTGGAGGAGGAAGGTCGCAAGGCGGTCTGGAGGCAGGTAGGAAGGAGCCCCGGTCGGCGAGAGAGGGCGGGAGGAAACCAGGGGAGACGGGAACGAGTGGTCGTGTGTGTTCTCTCCTCAGTCCTGGGCTTCGAGTCCGGACAGGGAAAACGTGCCGGCGGACGGGGAGAGTTGGGAATTGTGCCAACAAGGTAAACAGCAGGAACCACAAAATCAGGAAGAAGAGGAGGTGAAGAAGAGTAGGAAAAGGGCAGGCCTCCCTTTTTCGTTTGCCGTAATACCGCCCAGGTAAGTTGGATACTACTGCTTGGGGTAGGTATGCGGACCGCGAAATTTCCAATCCTGGAATTCTGGAGTAGCTGTTTGGCCCCAGAGCCTAGCGGCTCCCGTTGGCTCCTTGTCTGTTTGCTTGCTGCTCCTGCAGCAACGGCTCAAGCGGCGCGCGTTGGCATCCGCCCCCCTGGCGCGAGGCGAGGTAAAGAAGTGGGCGCAAATGGCGAAGTTACAGGGGTTTTCCGCCCAACTGCTGGGCCAGCCCCAGGGTAGAAAAATTGCAGTACCGCCCTAATTATTAGAGGGTCCCCCTTGTCGCGCTAGAGGTAGGGAGCAGGTCCAGAGAAAATGGAGAAGACTGCATAGTGCTTTCTTTTCCTTTCTTCCCCTTTGTGAGGCCCCGCCAAGGCACGGATGCACAGGTACGCATATCATTCACACTCATTTGCGCATGCATCATAGAGGAACACCGACCGTAGACCATCCATGGATGCTTCTAGTCCGTAGCCTAGTACAATGCAAGGATGGCATCCAGAGCGCTTTGCTGAGCCTTCTCACCAACAACTCAGCAGTCACATCACTCGCGCTAAGCGAATCCATAGTCAAGCCAACTGAATCAAAGATGCCGCTTTTACGTCATACGCACTCCACGACTGCTTATCCCCTGCAGGAAAAGCCGAAACTGCCAGGCAGGTCCTCGAGGCAGCTGCGAGAGGACCTCAGCATCTGCCTAATAATGCCTTCCCCCCTGCAGAGTCGCGCTTACTCCCCCGATCCTCAGCTTCTTCCAGGCGTCTCCTCCGCCACCCTCACCACCCTATTGTCTCTCATCAACAGCTTGTGCATCGCCACGCTCTCAGCCAGCAGCAGAGCAAACAAACATTTCCCTCCTTTTATTCGTTCTTCATCGTGGAAGACAGTCAGCTTTCATCAGCATCAGCCTTGCTGAGCGCAGCCTTGCTAAGTGACTCCTACCACGCGACCTCCATACAAGTAGGTGCTTGCCAGGTGTAACGCCCCAAATTCCCTTCAGCTGCCATTTCCTACACCCATCACCGCCTTCTTCAATGCCGCAAAAATGGCGGGTGTCACGTGTTAGCCTAGGTAGCCCGGCCCTGGCTGACCCTAGCTGACAACCCTTCGCATGCCCCAGGCACCCGGGTCCCAGGCACCCGCATGCATGTACCTGTAATCCGTATATATGCCTTCCTTCCCGGCTTCTTCTCTTTTCTTTTTTCCTTCTTCTTCGTGGTTGAATTGGCGGCTCAGTGCTACGAAGGCCTCTTGCCTTCAGTGAATGCCATATGCAGCCCCTGGCGGGCCGCGGGCCCTAAGTGCCTTCCGCGACATGATCACCTAGAACCTCAACGACAACGGAGATCGCATTCCTCTGGGCGGCCTGATCCTCGGCCTTATCAATGCCGACTTTCGGCGGATGCTTGACGTCCTCATTGCCTCGAGCGACTATGTGGTCTAGAACGAGCGTGGGGATGAGGTCTTGCGAGACGCCCAACCCCTTCTTGGGAGACTACGTTATCGGAGACGGAGGCGGCATTACGGTCAACGACGAATATCTGTACACGCGAGCGCGCTCCATCGATACGGGCACTAGAGTAAAGCGTTTAAAACGCAGTTCGGGCTCGTGACGGTCGTTGTGTTATCTCGAAACTGGAGGGTCGCCATGCTGCAGCAGACGACTGAGAATTATTTGAAGCCGCCCACATCTTGCCCCTCGCATACGAACTTCAGTGGATAGAGAACAGTTACAGCTGCTGGATCATAGTTAGTCTGCCTTAAGGGGGCAAGATTAACACCGTATCAAACAGCATTCTTATGTAATCCGGATTGCATGTGCTGTTTGATAATTACCGCTTCTCCGTCAATCTGGATGTACGTTTTTTTTTTAATTATTTCTTTAAATATTGCCCAAACGAGATGTCGAACAAACCCTTGATCGCCGCCTACATGATGGCCCGCTCCGATCGTCAGATTCGCTCTTTCGTTGGCATTTCCGGCAAGCTGTCCTCGCTAATATGAGAGGGGCGGGAGAACCCATCCACGAGCAAGACTTCCCCCCCGGTTCAGACGTGATGGGAGAGATCCTGGCGTGCCCCAAGGCTGCCGAGTGTATGGAAACCGAGCTATTCGATCGGCTAGCTCACCATACGGACATCGCTAGGGCGTCGGGTCCGAGGACGGCACCTCTCTTAAAGTGACGGCGCAGAGAATAGCTGGCAGGGGGTGGATGGATCCATGGATGGCCCAGTGGTTTAGTTCCGGAGAGTGTACTTCTAGGCTACCTATCGAGAGACGATCCGGGTCGTTTTGAGGCCGAGGACAGATTCAGAGCCAGAAGAGGGCAAGGTTGCTGGGATGGCCGGTCTTCTTCTGGGCTGCCCTGGTTGTTGGACGTGAGGGCGACTTTCGACATCGCAGCGTCTATGCTTGGTGTTGACGAGGCCGCCAACAATTGCGGTTGGGGGCAATCCTACGTTAGGTAGTTGTTGGGTGCCGTCGAGGTGTGCATGTGCACGGGTGGAGCCACCACTCATCGACGGTGCCTGTGTGGGTAAGCATATCTACCGAATCTCGTGTATGTTAGCTAGCGGAGATCCTCGATCTCTTTTGCATCCATACAATTCATATGTCCTTTTCACGAGCGACTTCTCGCCGTAACACTGGTAGCAACGACAAGCGGTGATCCGGAACAACAGGAAAAGCGTCAGGCCATCGCGAGCCTGATCCTCGGATCCACGTCGGCGCAACGACTGGTCTTGGGCCCTGACCGCGTATGCCCGGCCCTTCCGGAATTGACAGAGACATGATGCAGTCGTCTGGGTCAAAAGAGTCTTCCAATGGTGAATCTGGAGATTCATCAGATGCAGACTCGGCCTAGTCGGACTCGTATTTTTATTAGACTCCAGTGCCGGACCTCGCATCACTTTGGCCAATTACCATGCGACGCTTGAGAAGAGACTGGAGGAGATGGAGGTGAAGGTATGCACCTACATAGATGGCTGAAACTGCTAATGTCTACCTGCCTACTCTTCATCAGTCCCTGTGCAGCCTCAGAGAAATAAATGTGTCTCTCAGAGAAATAAATGTGTCTTAGGCCCCTGAGTAAGCCCTGTCCACCATTATCATCATTACAACAAGCGGTGACCGGCCGAAGCGGCGCAAATTATATCGATCGCCATGTCTCTTGCGTTTCTTGGCTTTGAGAGACAGTTGTCGCAAAGGGATCAAGTACCTATGATACCTAGGTACCTGGGTATTATAACTGTTGCGATGCTTCTTAACTCGGGTTGGGGGAGTGCATTGTTGCTTGACTTAAGTTACGTACTCAGGCGGAAGGGCGCCGTTGAAATGGCACGACTGTACACCGGGACGGAAACGGAATACACGGTCAATGAAGAAGAAATCGCGCCTTCATAGATATGTTGATGAACGGCTGATTCTCCTAGTCGATTCGTAACCTCATGGTACGTAAGAAGTTGCTGATGGCCGAGCCACGGCCTAAAAGAAATCCCAGACCGACCGAAAAGCCCCGACGAGGACAAGCCCAAATGAACTCCCCGTTCCCCTCATTTTCTCATCCGCCTATCCATCCCCATCCCCATCCTATAGGACGCTGCGTTTACCGGTGCAGCTTGCGCTGGTAGAAGGCCAGCTCTTCACCCTCGAGGATGTAGCCGTCGGCGCGGCCAGACTGGCCGGGCCGGCTGGAGATGACGGCGTAGATGCGGCCGGCCTCGAACTGCTTCTCGATGGCGGACTCGACCTTGCCCTTGGACGCGAACCGCTCGGCCTGCTTCTTCTCGACGGACTTGCTCTTCTTGGTCTCCTCGACGCCCTCCTTGCCGGCCTGCTTCTGCTGCCGCCGACGGCCGATGGGCTGGCCGTAATGCGCCTCGTACCACTGGCGGAAGGGCGCGGCGTCGATCTGGACGACGGCCGACTTGGTCAGGGTGTTGGTGCGCACCAACTCGTTGTTCGAGGGGTGATAGGCGACGGCGATGACGCGCGTCTTGCGCGTGCAGCCCTCCGAGGCCCAGGCGAAGTTGCCCGAGTCGAGACGCAGGGCGCGGTACTTATGATTGCCGCCGCGGGTGCGGACGGTGTGGACTCGCTTGGCACCGATACGGGTGTTAGCCGGCTGGCGGCCGGCCTCGAAAGCGCGCTTCTTCCCTGTTGACGAAGGTCAGAACGTATGTCCTGGCAGAAGGAGGGACTCCATCCCTTCCCTTCCTTCCCCTCCGAAGAAGAGAGGGAGAGAGATAGAGAGGGCCCGTTTCCCCTCCCCAAGCACGATACGGGCTTTCGATTTTATGTATAGGATTGCGGCGATGATGGATAGAACGCACGATAAAAGGCACGCTTGGCACCGGACGCGGAGCGCTTGTGGCGAGAGTCGCGAGAGATACCCATGATTGCGGTTTCTAAAGTGGCAGAGAGAGAGAGAGAGCGGATAGCAGGTTAGCATCTATCTCATCGTTCGAATTTTCTGTGCCGGTAGGAAAGGAAGGGGAATAGGGCGACGGAGCGGCGCGAAACTTCTCAGCACAGCAGCAGAACGGCAGAACCAATGGCGAGATCCTGATAGTCCTCCGTATGTGAAAGCGACGGTGGGTGACTTACCTGATGACGAGGTGGCTCACCAGTGCAATCAATTGACAGTGTTGGGAGTGTTTTTAGGTGAAGTGAAAAAAGTTGGGAGGGTGTTTTTTTGAGGCGCGCTGAATTCAGGGTGGGGATGTTGTGCGTGGGCTGCCCTAAGATTTTTTGGTTTCTCCCGGCTCTCAGGTGAGCTTTCTCACGTGCCTTATCACATGATCAAAGGACGAGCCTCAACCTTCGCCCTGTCTCCACAAGGAACGTCCTTCAACACCAGAAAGTTGAGTGCCAAAGCGACGAGAGTGAGGGTAAGTCGACTGTTTAAACTACAGTTACGAGACTGAAAACTCATGAATTAATTTGAGACTATAGTGTTTTGCACCTGGTTCATTCTTTCCTCCTGAGATCATTAATATTTGAGAGAACATGGGTTGGGACTGGGTGCATATGCGAGGGCGGGCTCTCCAAGTATAGTAGGAAGAAGCAAGACAGCCTAGGTCCCCTAGTTAGGTTGCCACTTCTACTACAAGCTAGCATCCAATATAGTCTTGGATGATAGCCTTCCCTCACTCCATTATTGATTTCTATTCTGTCTTTTCAGGGCCCGAGGGCTCAAGACCAAGGGTCAAGGCTTAGTAGAGCCCAGACACAGCTTCACCAGTTTCATATAGTCACTTCTATGCTCAATGCTCTACAGGGTTATGCTTCCCATTTTCGAAGGCTCGACTAGTGTCTATGGTATGTCTCAAATCGTCGCCTGTCCCTGGCAGTCAATCCTCCGCCATGCCTTATGTATACGCACCGAACGCCAGTCCATATCGTCCTGTTTCCTTTCCGTTCGCCTGAAGATCAAGAGTCCGCAACTCCCAAACACCCAGTCCATCGCTTCCGTAACCTCGTAAGGAAAGCCAGAGAAGAAGCAAGAGTAGTCGCCACTCCTACTTGCGCTTCTTGGGTTCCTTCTTGTAGCCAGAGTCATCGATGTGGCTGATGAGGTCCGTCAACCAAGGGTTGAGCATGTCCGGGTCGATCTCCTCCGCGGGTTCCTCCTTGGCTTTCTGGGTTTCCTTGCTCGAGAGCATGTCCCACGACGATGAGGAGGCGTTCTTGCCGTGGCCGAAGGCACCGAGCGGTGCCTGCGGCTTGGGAACCGGAAGAGCACCCCACTTCGCCTCTATGGCCTTGCTGGGCGGGGGTAGCATGCGGTTCATGCCTTGCTTAGCGCGGTTATCGCCGGATTTCTTGAACTCGCTCATGGAGGGCCAGCTGCCCGACTCCTTTGCGGATGTCGTGGACGAAGGAGTGACCGATGGCGTAGGAGTAATGGCCGGCTTGGGGTTGAATCTCGACTCGCGGGCGAGGACGGTCGAGAGGCCATCGGTGGGGTTCGCGAGCTTCTGGGCAACTTCGGCGGTCTTCTGGTTCAGACGGCCCCAACCCTGCTTGGCGAGCTTCTCCTTGACAACTGCCTCCTCGGTGAGCGCCTCGATCTTGCCCTGCAGCTTGTCTCCCTCGTGCCTCTTGGTCCAGTCGCGGTAGGAACGGAGCTCGTCCGGAGTCTGGGGTATGAAGGGCGAGCTGAGAGCGCCGAGGCTAGCCATGCCGGCCTGCATCTTTTGGAAGTCCTCCTCGGTAGCAGCTACACGGCGCATCTCGTCCTGCATGCGGCGATACTTCTCCATCTCCCGACTGGCGGCAATGCGCTTCTGCTCCTCCTCGCGCCGGAGGGCGGCAAGGCGCATCTCCTCCTGGGCCCGGCGGTACTTGGCCTCGCCGATGCTGATGCGCTGCATGTCCAACTGCATCCGGCGGAAGTGCTCCTCGGCGCGAGCGGCTTCGGCCTGGCCGATACGGGCATTGGGGTTATGCTGCCTGTTCGGGGGATTAGAATTGATGAAGCTCTCGCCGCGCTGGCCGGGGTGGTGGCGGTAGTTGCCCAAGGGAGCGCCCATGGGATGGCCCCTGTTGTTATCCGTCGGACGGTTCATGATGGCGGTGTCTGGGGTGTTCGAGGTTCTTGGGCTCCGTGGAAGAAGGGACGGGGAGGTTGTATGTTTTTTGTGTTGTTGTTGCGTCATGGAATAGAAAATTTTAGGAAGGAACGTACGCGAGTTTATCAGCTGCAGCTTGTGACAGACGACGGCCAGGTGCCTGGGCTAGCGGTGGCGTAGGGCGCCCTGGGGGGGGCGCGAGCGCTAGAGCTGCTGGACGTGCAGGCACTGGGGACTTGTACTTAAAGAGCCGCCCCCTCCGGGCGCCTGCTAGACCCTCCCGCATCGCTTTCGGAGCCGTTGGAGTGTTATCTGGCAGAGGGCTTCTCGGCGCAAAGTTTGGCACCCTTGAGGGCACCCCGGCCGTAACAACAGGCCGGGGAATGGCAGGAGTCGGACCAGCCAGGGTCGGGCCCTGCGGCCGCTCCTCCGCCGATTCCCCAGTCTGCTGTTTAGCGGCACCCTCAGCCGCCGCCGGCCCGCTCTGCCGTTTGCGGATCGGCTCGCCTAGTGGAGCAGAATTGGCTGTCAGTAGAAAGGGACAAAGGGAGGGTGTATTTCCTACTCGTCCTTTTGATGGATAGGCTCGCCCGCGTCGGCAGGAGCCGTCACGGCGGAGGGGGTTTCGCCGGGGGGGATTACGCCATGGGGAGAGGCGGCGGAGGGAGACGAGGGGCTCCGGCTCCGGGGAGCACACTATGCTGGGGGCGGGCTTACTCTTCTTCTCATCGTTGGCGGCGGAGCCGCCCACCGTGCCCCCGGCTTGTGCCCCACAAACCTGCTTCAGGTACTCCGCGTAATCCGCGGAGGGCCGGCCAGAGCCGGTGAGCGGCTCGTTCTTGTTGGCTTGCTAGAAGAGCGAAGTCAGCGATAAATACGGCAGGATGAAATACGCCGCGGCAGGAGGGAGGATGGTCGAGGAAATGGAGATGTTGCACCTGGTCGGCCATCGTGTTTGATTGTGCAACGGAGTTGCTGAGAAGAGGGAAGAGGAAGACAAAAATATCGGAAGCTTCGAGAGGCAGTAAACAAAAAAGCCAGACGAGCTCTAGGATGCTGGCAGAACCTTCGAGCAACCAAGGCCCAGGACACAGGCCTCGAAGGCCAGATGAGTTTCATTCACTATCCTGCGCCAGAAGCTGCCCTTGACTTAGCATGTGTGTCCCAGGAATTCACTTTCTACTCATAGAAGCTTCCGGCGCTTTAGCACATTGGTTTAGGCAGCTCCTAGAAACGCCTGGGCGGTGCTAATGCCCTCAGCAGAGATAACTGCTGCAGTAGGAGGGCACTTAGGCCCAAGGCCATCACAACAGTCGGACAGAGAGAGCCTTTGTAGAATTACTCATAATAGCCTCCTACTATGTTATTTTGGGCTCTTCAATAGTGCTATACATACATACTCCCGACCGGAGGTATGTGTTCAACAGCTATTTGTTGAAGTATGCCTGGCAGCAGCATCATGGAGTGTTTTGTTCTGATTGGTACAGATGGCCATGGAGCACCATGATGCATGCTATACTACCTGATCTAGGATGCTGGGTATCATCACTTGCACACCTATACCTATGTAGCAGCACCTATACATAGGTACATTAATATATCTAGAATTCATATATCGTCTCGTAGATGCAGCGGACCTGCTTCAACGGGGGAGTCAAGAGCCAGTGTCTTCAGAAGCGCATGCGGCACGTCGCCCCTTCCTCCCGCTCGTGGCTCGGGCGTTTTGCGAGCAGCCAGCGGTACTCCGAAAGCCGCATTGAGACTATGGGGATGAACGGGCCCTGATCTGACGTAACCAGCTTCGTGCTCAGTACCCTCTCTCTGAATTTGTCTCTTCTCTTTTCCTGCCTGTAGCTTCATCGGATTACAGGCACCCAGGGGAGGAGCTTACTAAGGATATGAGGGGGCCTCGGCGAGTAAGTGCCTTGAATTTATAACGCCGTAAGATCACTGCCTACATCCTTATGGTAGTATGGTTCACCCCCGTAACCTTGTACGGAAATTCGACGCCCCATTGCACGAAATCGTGCAGTTGTCACAATCTGCCGACCGTACGCAATGCAACAGTAGATCGGGATGTTGATGCTTTCGCTGCGGAGAGCTTGAGTCTTCCCCATCTCAAACTGCTCTGCGGGTGCGACCCAGTATAGGGCTGCGTAAAATAGCGCAGTCCGTAGCTGCCAATCCAGTCTCTTCGCAACTTCCTCTATACCCTCATCGGGCCTTCCTCTCTGATAGTCGTGTCCTCCGAGGCTCGGCGCACTACGCAGGAGATTAGTTACTCGCCGGGAAGTTGGGTTGGCACGCGTTTGTGTGGTGGATGACTTCCTTAGTACTTGTAACGGCCGTACCTGGTATTCATCGTCTTGCTGCCTACATCACGAAGATTTCACGTTGCTGCTGACGGATGGTGACGTCGAGATAAAGAGCTACACGCAAAAGGTTAGCGTAAAAGGACGTTGCAGCCGAGGCGGCGCGTGTTTTGTTGAGATGGGGCTTGGCTTGGGGCTTATTTAGCGGGGCTTAGCTGGGCAATCACAGATCAAAAAGGGTGGGGGGGAGGGGACCGGTTAGTGCAATTGGCAGCAACGGCAGGCAATTGGCAGGCAATTGGCGCGGCACACCCCGTTGAGCTCAACCCCTGCCCGATCCCGAGGCACTGAGAGCGCGCATGTGTTTTTTTTTTCGGGGGGGAGTTTTTTCCAGCTTCTCTCCGGTTCCCCCCTTCCTTCCGGTACGAGAAAAAAAGGCATACCACCGATTGAGCGATTCCTCCGTCCCTGATTGACGGCGTCCGCAAGACGATCCGGCCTCCCCAACGACCCAGAGATACCCCCCTCCTCGCCGCCGCTGCCCGCCTATCTGGAGGCCGGCTTCTCAAACATGGAGGCCACCACGCTTACGCTCAGGCTGTCGAACCGCGGCCGCAAAGGCGCCGTTAGGAGGCTGCCGGCGACGATCGACGTAGGCCCGTCGACGAACGTGTACCAGGTCAAGGTGGCCATCGCCAAGAAGGCCGGCGTGAAGGATCCCAACCGCATTGGCCTCTTCGACCCCTCGAGCCGCAAGATCTTACGGGATCGCAATGCCGCTATCGGGGAGCAGGAGGCTGTGATGTCCAAGGGGGAGATCCTCGTGCAGGACTTGGGTTCGTGCCATCCACACAGAATGTTCTTCGAGCGGGCGAGCGGATTGGCTGACTTGATTCTCTCCGAAAACGAAACAGGTCCCCAGATGGCGTGGCGCACCGTCTTCCTGGTCGAGTACGCGGGCCCGATGCTCTTCCACGCCTTCTTCTACTACGTGGTCCGGCCGCACGCGACGCTCCCCTACCTGTACCCGGGCGGCTCGGCGGCGGAGCGGGCGGCGCGGGCCGAGCCAGCGGCGTTCCAGCAGCTGGCCTTCTGGCTGTTCCAGCTGCACTTCGGCAAGCGCGAGCTGGAGACGGCGTTCCTGCACAAGTTCTCGGCCAACACGATGCCGGCCTGGAACATCTTCCGCAACTCGGCCTTCTACTGGCTCATGGCCGGCCTGCTGTCGGGCCTGTCCATCTACGCGCCCTGGTCGCCGTTCCGCGTCCCCATGGCCGAGCGCGCGGGGCTAGACGCGCTGGACGCCGTTGGTGTCGCGCTATTCGCAGTCGGTGAGGTCTGCAACTTCGTCGTGCACTGGCACCTCGCCGGGCTGCGCTCGCGCGGCGGCACAGAGAAGGGCATCCCCACGTGTATCGGCAGCAGCATCGTCACCTCGCCCAACTACATGTTTGAGGTGCTCGCTTGGGTCGGCATCATCCTCGTCACCCGCGACCTGCAGGTCGTGCTCTTCATTCTCCTCGGCATCATGTACATGCGCGGCTGGTCGCGTGACAAGGAGCGGTCCCTGCGCCAGCTGTTCCCTGATCGCTACAAGAAGAAGCGCTACACGATGCTGCCGGGGCTTATCTGACGGCGCAGTATTCTTTTAAGGTTATTGTGGCGGGAGGGAGCGCGAGGGCGGGGCTCACATGACATCGCATCACGGAGGAAGCTGACGTTTGAAACTCAACGAGACATGAAATAGCCTACTCACTACACGGAGGATGAAGTCCGTGTGTGTCACGGACGCAGCGACACGCATGCATAGTTAAGTCGTTTAATTGTTAATAGAAGGGTACCTGGCAGCCTATTGAGATCAAAGAGGAAAAAAACCGCGCCTTTGTCGTCGTATGCCATATTCACCATAAAGATCCCGGTTGTCGTAACTCGTAACATCATGAAAACGTACCTAGTTGAAGAAGCTATAATTTATCCTCGGCAACTGTAAAATCGTGCCACTACCGTTCATGACTTTCGTCCTTTACCCTCCGTCTGACGTGGGCGCTGCCGTCTCCGAATCCTTCGAGTCGAGAGACGTCAGCGCGGTGGAAGCAGTTGGCGTGGGAGTAGCATCGGCTATTTCCGGGCCGGCCTCTTCGGCAGCGCTCCCCCTTGCCTCCGATGCAGCGCTAGCCGTGATGTCGGTAGGGGGGGCGTCAACCTCCATTTGTTCGGGGCCTACAGGCCCGTTTGTCTCCGGACCGGTAGCGTGGCGGGGGGGCACATCAAGAGCGCCGTTCTGGGGTTCCGTGGGCAGCTCGTCGTCCGCGTGAGGAGCGTCCGCGACTGCGTGAGGCACATCCTCCGCCTCGTCGCTAAGAGCCCGGCTTGCCTCTGGGGCTCCCGGGGTACTGTTCGGAGGGGCGTCCGCCTGCATCTTGTCGAGACCTGCTGCTTCCCCTTTCTCTTCCTCGGGAGGAGCGACGGCAGGGATATGTCCGTTCACCTTTGGCGGCGGAGCCGATGGACCGGCGAAAGCATCCACGTCCATCCCGTCGGCGGGCACCACCAGAACCTCTTTAGCCTTGCCCTTACCCTTATCGAGCGTCGTCACCCTCGCTTCCCCCACTTCGTCCGTGCCCGCCATAGGGACATCCCCTTCGACGTCCCTACCATCGACTGCGTCGGCGTCAGCGTCGGGAGCCCCACCCCCCGCCTCGCTCCCACTCCAGCTCCCAGAGCCCGACCAGCTCCCGCTGCCGCTGCCGCCGCCGCTCTCGCTCCCGCTCGGACTGCGCCCCCGCCTCGCCAGACGCAGCGTCTCCTCGAGCACGAGGAAATCCTTCTCCAGCATCTCGGCCCAGTTCTGCACGTTGCCGAGCTCCTTGACGCGGCGGGCGGCGTCGTCAGCCACGCGCGCGAGCCGGTCGTTCTCGCGGCGCAGGCCGGCGGCGGCGCGGTCGACGTCGCGCTGCTGCTTGGCGATCGCGCCCATGTTGGCGTGCATCATGGCGGCGCGGGACTGCAGCTCGCTGTCGAGCATGTTGCCCAGGCTGGCGACCAGGGCGTCGCGCGCTTCGGATACCTGCCGCTGCGTGCTGGCGGGGGTGGGGGAGGACGGCTGTAGCTGCGGCTGGCGCGGGGGGGAGGCCGATGAGAGGGAGGCGGAGCCGCTGGCGCTGCTGGGGCTGCGGCCTGTCGCGCCGGGCCCGGCGGACGGCGGTGGGCCGTCCCGGAGGAGGGGAGGGGACTGGCTGACGGAGGTGGGCGGAGGCGGAAGCTGAAGCTGCGGCTGCGGCTGCTGAGGAGGTGAGGATGCCGAGGTGGCCGAGGCGGTGGCGCTTCTGCTGCTTCCGCTGCCGCTGCCGCTGCCGCTCCCGCTGCCGGCCCGGTGCGTCACCGTCGACGAGGCTGTGGTCGTGGCCGACGACGACGACCGGCCGAAGCTCAGCCACGAGGTGATGGACGACATGGTGCGAGTAGAGAGGTAGTTACTTCTCGCTCTCTCGAGGTAGACAGGTAGCCACAAGCTAAGCACTTGAGGTACCCGAAATGGCGAGAGGAACGGAAACGAGGGATTGCTCGCTCGTCCACTCACTTTACTCGCTGGAAGCGGGGTTTGTGACGGAAGGGGTTCGCCCAATTGTTGATGAGGGCGCACGGGACGAACAGAGAAAAGACGGAGACGGGAGCAGCTGACTGCATGCACGAGCAGGCACGTTACGGCGATAAACAGGTGCCGCCGCAGTGCCTAGTACAGGGCACTTGTGCTCTCCCTAATTCGATGCCGGGTTCTAGGTATGAGCGTAAGTATATGTACGCACGCCACACGTTATGTTTTCACATACGACCATAGGTGCTGGAAAATACGGGATCCCGTCCGCTCTCCCCTAGTCAAACCAGTAACCGGCGGATTAGTAGTTGGGTCGGTGACGACCAGCGAATCCCCGCTGTTGTACGTTTTGCATTTTTGTCTTTTTGCCTTCCACTGTTTTACATTTCTTCATTGTTAAAGACTTCTTTTCCTCTTCCTACCCACCCCCCCCTCCCCTTTTTTTTATGTCTCTAAGTATTAGGGTTCGCTTATTCTTCGTCAATCTGTCGTTTGTCTGTGGCTTTTGCTTCCCTTCAGTTCACCCACCTGCCTATTACGGTAATGACCTCTCGTGGTACTAAATTACCCCCGCAGCTTTGCCCTAATCTCGCCAATTCTCCGTCGACCATATTCTACACATATTCTCCTCCATGCAGCTGGACAACGTAATCGTGCCCCGTGCTGGGCCGGACGGGGGCCAGCCGGCGCGGTGGGATATCGAGTTCGAAGAGGGCAGCACCATCGTCAAGTCCATCGCTCCCTCGTCGTCGTCTTCGTCGGCTGGCCCTCCCCGTCTCCTCCTCCCGCCGCTCTGCCACCCTCACATCCACTTGGACAAGGCCTACATCCTGACCTGTAACAGCCACTATCGCGACGGCGACGACGGCCGCAGCGACAGCGCTACGGCATCGACAGCAGCACCGGCACCAGCAGCGGACTCCTTCGACCCGGACTACTCCGACCTGCTCCCGCAGTCCGGCACCTTCGCTGAGGCCCTCGGCAGCACTGCCCTCGCCAAGGCGCGCTACACCCCGCAGGACCTGCACCGCCGCGGCGCGCAGCTCCTCGCCACTAGTGCGCGCCAGGGGGTCACTGCCGCGCGCGCCTTCGTCGAGGTCGACGCCGTCACCGGCCTCCACGCCCTGCAGCAGGGGATGCGTCTGCGCCGCGAGTTCGCCGGCGTCGTCGACGTGCAGCTCTGTGCCTTCGCCCAGGACCCGCTGTTCTCGCCCCCCGCCGGCCGCGCCAATCTGGACGTCCTCACCGCCGCGCTGGCGACCGACGCCGACGCCGACGGCGGGCCGCACATCGCCGTGCTGGGCACGACGCCGTACGTCGAGACGTCGCGGGCTGCCGCCCTGCGCAACATCGACTGGGCCGTGGCCACCGCCCGCGCGCGCGACCTGCATCTCGATTTCCACCTCGACTACAGCCTGGACGACCCGCCAGCGGACGGGGGAGAGAGCGGCAGCGGCGGCGGCGGCAAGTCGGCCCCCCTAGTGTACGAGGTGCTCGCGGCTCTCGAGAGGCACGCGTGGCCGCGGCGACGGAGCACCAGCGCCGCCCCGGGAGGGGGGCTCAGGACCGTCGCGCTGGGCCACTGCACGCAGCTGACGCGGCTGCGAGGCCCCGCCCTTGCCGCCCTGGCCGCGCGCATCCGCGCCAGCGGCTTCCCCGTCTACTTCGTCGGCCTGCCCACCAGCGACCTGTACATGATGGGCCGGCCGGCGCCGCAGTCGCAGCCGCAGCCGCAGCGGGAGGGGGGGGAGGAGGAGGAGCACGCGGCGGACGAACCCCACGCCCGCCCCCGCGGCACCCTCCAGGTTCCCCCGCTGATCCGCGACCTAGGCCTGCGCGCCGTCCTAGGCGTCAACAATGTCGGCAACGCCTTCACCCCGCACGGCTCCGGCGACCCGCTGCAGCTCGCCTGCGCCGGCGTCGGTCTCTACCACGCCGGCACCGTCGCCGACGCGGCATTGCTTTACGGCTGCGTGAGCTGGCGTGCGCGCGAGGCCGTCGGACTGCCGCTGCTGGGCCTGGAGAAGGCCGTCTGCGCCGAAGGGGCCGGTGAGCCGGAGGAAGCAGGGACCGGCAGCGGCAGCACCGGCATCCACCCCGGCGACGAGTTGGGTCCGATGCTGCTAGTGGCCAACGAGGCCGAGATCGCCGTGGCCGGCACCGCGCTGCGCGTTCCTGCGCGGCCGAGGCTGGCTTTCAAGGACGTCGTCTGGGACCCGCCCGAGCCGTCTCTGCGGAGCGTCGTCAGGGGGTGAAATGGGTGGGGAGGGGGCTAAGGGGATCATGCCGTGCCTGGCTCTTACCCAAGTGTATACCTAGATAGATACCTCCAAGGTAGGTAGGTCTCCCCACCCTACCCCTCGCCTGTTCTTGGCCAGCTTAGGTGCTTGACGTACCCGGGCGCCTTCTAGTAGGTACGTGCCTGTAGGTAGGTAAGTAGTAGCTCGTCGCCACCCCAATTCAGCCGCATGAACCCCCCTTTTGCCCCTCTTCATTCCATCCTGCGCGCTAGCAACTGTACGGTAGAGGCGGTACGCTTAAGAACAGGACGATAGAGAATATCGAAGCCTTAGCTGTAGAAGAGAAGTACAATATGCACCGTAAAATATGCACCCACTAGAAAGGAAGATTGAAGAGTCGGGTGGGGCCGCGAACGACATGGCATGGCATACAGACCGGGAAGATCGACGGGTTCCCAAACATTGATCCCGCCGTCCCGATCTTCTCCGTAGTAGCGCCGTATGTCGCGCGTTTATTCGGTGCGAGGTGAGCTCCAGGTAGATTAAATGCCCTCCCTCCGCCCCTTGTGCTCTCGACCTACTTCTATCGAGAGATACACGCTCAAGATGACATCGAGGCTGAATGGGGAAGCTTGCCAGTTGCGCCGAATGCAGGTCCGTCTATCATACTACCTCACACCCCCACTACCTGAGTTTCTCGTACCTACCTAGGTATATACTACATAAACACCTACAGACAGCAAGAACAATCACACGTGTGTACTACCTACCTGACGGATATAGGTGGGTTGGGGGGTATGTTCGTAGCGCCACACGGTAAAAAAACGGACAACAATGGACTGGTCTCGAGGGAAACCACATATGCGCTCTCCTCCATCGTAAATACTAGGCTATACCGCGCCCTCACGCCCGGACCGTGGATGGTAATCATACAATGAATATAACAGTAGTATAGATGATAAACCAAGCCCCCCTGCGCCATAATCACATCGGCCACCTTCGCCATGTTTTGCCTTGCCTTGTCCCAATCGAATCGACGGAGGACTCCATAGCAATTGACCAAGAACGCCAATCGCCATGCTACATGCAAGGGGGAAAATAAAAAGAAGAGATAGAAAAACAGGATAATACACGGCCCTGCCGGTCATCAGGGGGAAAAGAAAAAAAGAAAGAAGGCCCTGCCCCGACAGATATACACTGTGTCCTTCGCAGATAGAAAAAAGCAGATGAGCTATCAACTTTCTCTCATGGCCATGCAAGTTTCCGTTTTCAAGAAGAGCGTGAAAAAAGAGTGTGGAAAAAGAGGGTGAAAAAAAGAGTGTAGAAGAAGGAAGAAAGGAGTGTAAGATAGGGCCAGTATCTGTCAAAAGGCCAGAATAAAAAACAAATGAATGGACGGTATGAATAGAGTTAAACCAATACAAATGAAGGGAAGCTGGATTTCAATAGAGCAAGAAAGAATGAGAGAAGCCATGGATGGTCCCCAAAGCAAGGCAGGGGACCCCCCCCAAAAACGGCCGGCTGGTTGCTGGCTACCAGCCTCGTCGTTGCTTTAGTAGGGAATGGCGCGGTTGTTGGAAGCGAAGTTGCTGCTCCAGCTAGAAGGCAACTTTGCTACCGTTGAGCCGAAAGGGCACCGAGCCCGGACCGAAGGGCCCGGGACTAATGATCGACGAGGCCGGCGTCGTTGACGAAGGCGGCGGTGGCACCATCATCATCATGTTGTTGCCGCCACCACCGCCTCCCTCTGCTGTTGTCGACCCGGACAAAGTGCTGCTGATCGAGTTGAGACTAGACGAGGCACCTGAGGCCGAGGAGGAATAGGGGCCGACGCGCGACAACATCGAGAGCCCGCCGGTGGAGATCAGGGCGTCGGCCCGCTCGAAAACGTTCCCGGCGAACGCGTTAGCGAACGATGCGCTCTGCGGCGTCGACGGGACCGTGGCCTGCACTGCCGGCCCCAGCGCCGCGCTCTGTGGCGTCATGGGCAGCTGCACCGGGTTGCTGCCGAGGCTGCTGATGCTGCCTCCACCACTGCGGCTGGCGCCGCCGTTGCCGTTGGCCATGCCTCCGGAGAACGGGCTGGTCGCGCTCGCCGCGACGCCCGCCTGCCTCATGAAGTACTGCCAGGGGGACTGGACGATAAGGTCCATGGTCTCCTTCATATTCAGCTGGATTGGCCGCAGTCTCGCCCGGGTGTCCATCGGCAGCTGGAGCTTGCCCGTCAGTTCCTTAATCTTGTGGGCCAGCTCGATCCAGGAGTCGATGAAATTGTTGCACAGGACCCAGAAAGCCCCCTGCGTACGGACGCCGGGCTCCTTGAGCTTGATGTTGGACAGGCGGCTCTTGAGCATCTCCGTCTGCTGGATGGCCGTCGTGCACTTGGCAGCCAGCGCCCGCCAGCACTGCAAGATGTGCTCGGGAGCCCGCTGGGCCATCGAGGCCCGCAGGGCGTTGGCGAACTGGCTGTTCAGGTTGGGCAGCGTCCGCATGACGAGATCGGACGACTTTTGCAGAGACAAGAAGATCTTCTCAAACATCCGATCCTCTTCCGTGAAGTTGGCCGAGATGCCCTGGCTGCTCGTAGAGACAAAGGACTCTCCCGACCGCGGCGTTGCCGAGGTAATCGTCGCCGTCCGACCCGTTCCGTTGATGTAGGGTATCGGGACGTCCGTCGCCACTCGGAGGTTGCTCGGATTGTGCACAAGGTTCCCCCTCGCCGGCCCCCGGTTCGCGGCAAGCCGATCGGCGGGATTAGGCGTCGCAAAGCTATCACCTCGTCGGTGCTGTCCCTCTGGCTGTTGCTGCTGGGCCTGTTGTTGCCTCTGCATGGGCGGCGGCGGCGGCTGCTGCTGGCGTGCCGGCGGCGGTATCTGGGGCGCCCTCATGGTATCGCCGACAACCGAGCTGTTACTGCTGCTATCGCCGCCGCGGCCGTGCGTGAGCTTCCTGTAGTCACCGCTGCCGTTGAGCGACAGTTGAGAGGTGGTCACGCGGAGCTCCATGATGCTGTTATACAGCTGAACGAGCAGCGTCCGGATGTACCGCGGATCCCCATTGTCGATGAAGAGGTCGGCGTTGCTGGCGAGAAGCGAGCAGACGTGCGCGTAGGCATTCACCAGGGTGATGCAGGCCCGGTGCACGTTCTCGTTCTCTCGGCTGCCTCCGAGTGTCTCCTCCCCATCGGCAGCGGCGGGGCTCTCGTGCCGCTGAATCTCTCGTTCGAGGTCCTCCACGTGAGAGTTGGTGTTGTAGAACACAATCTCCAGGCTCGATCGCTTGGCTGTGCCGTCACTAGTCAGGCCCATGAGCATCTGGATCATGGGATGGATCTGGAAGACCGAATACAGGACGCCCTTGGCCGTCTCAAGCACGGGGTCGAGGAATTTAGATTGTCGCCGCCGCTCGGGGAGGATGGAGAGCCGTCGGACGTACACGGGCCGCTGCATAGACGGCTCCGGTGGACTCTCCGGGCTCTTGTTGGCGATGGTGCTGGCGCCGCCGGCGCCGTTGCCCTGCATCGCGGAGCCGTGGCTGAGGCCGCGGTAGTGGCTGAAGCGGTTGTTCACCACCTCCGTCTCCTCTAGGGTGCCGAGTTCCTGGGCCTTCCGGGACACGATGCCCATACGGCGTCGGTCGCCGGGGCGCTCCCCTGCCTTGGGTACTGCGGGGAACAGGGTCTCCGAGTTGCTCCGGACACGTTCGTTAACGTTTCCCACGGCAAGCGGCATGACGCCGGGTCGGCGCACGGCCGTGTTCTGCTGGGATAGGCCGCGATAGTGCGACCGCGTCGGTATCGGCGGCGGTCTCGACTGCGCTGGAGAGCGAAGATCGCCAACGTCGGCCCCGTTGACTCTCACGGGGAAGCGACCGCTGACTGCGCGCTTGATGGGCACGCGCGGGGTCTCCGTCCCCTCGCTCGATTCCTCGCCGCCCGTGTCAGCGCCGTCCGCCCGGCCATTGAGAGCCCTCTGCTTCAGGAACTTCTTGATGTGCGATGTTATGGTCACCTCGGTCACCTCGCTCTCTTTCAGAAAGCCCTCGTTGGGGGGGCTGCTGGTCTGGACCTGGAACACCTCGGGGGGCGGGAATCTGATCGGGTTGCCGTCCAGCTTGATCATCTGCAGGGAGGTCATCTCGGCGAGACAGAGCGGCAGCTCCTCGATACGATTCTTCTGTACGGCGAACACTTTGAGGGACGCAAGCTTGACTATATCAGGGGGTAGGACCCGGAGCTTGTTCCGCCCCAGGTCCAGGATCTCCAGCGACTTGAGGTCGCATAGCTAGAGCAACCGTCAGACACAGCATCCGAAAGGGCCAGAGCAGAATAGGATGGGAACATGGGAGGGGGGAAGGAAGGGTATGGGGTATTGTGTACTTACAGGCAGAGGAAAGTCCCTGATCTCATTATTCCTAACGTTAAGGTACCGTAGCGAGAAGCACTCGGAGAACCTGGCGGGGAATGAGGATAGCTTGTTGTGGGATAGGGCCAGACTGTGGGGTGTACACAACAACGTGTCAGCAAATCCATACGTGCAGATCAGGAACGATCTCGCCGCTGTGAAAGCCCTGGGCCCTGTTGGCGGTGGCGTTGGCACTAGCTTAGGCCTGGAGGTTGCTGGCGCAGGATCGGAGCCGCACCGTAGGTGGGGGAGAGAGGAGGAACGGAGGAACAAGAGGAACAGAGGAACGGAAGAAGAAAAGCAAGATACGGACCGTTCCAGCTTGTTCATTATGATATCCACCACTTCGTCGGGCAGCTTCTGTATGTTCTTCCGGCTCAGGTCGATCGTCAGGCCCGGCTTGAGATCGCTGCTGACCTCGCTCGCATCGCCAACCTGCTGGTCGCTGTCCCTGAGGGCATCGCGCATCGCCTCCCGCGCTAGCGCGATGACCTGGCTGGCGGCAATCGGTACGGATGCGGAGAGCGACGGGTTCGATAGCATAGTTCGCGTTGTCGTTGCCGGGATGGGTGGTGGGGGAGGAATTGGAATCGGCATCGCAGCACCTCCAGCCTGGGGGACGGGGACTCGGCGCATCTGGGCTGGATTCTCGGGTAGTCCCCTCATGGGGGCTTGTGAAGTAGCCGTCCCTGGAGGCACGATAACTGGCCTCTCTGGTCGGTCCATGATGTCTCTCCAGTCGGATGGAACCCCGATTCGGCGGTAGGTAAAATGCCCGAGGAGCAATGGCGCGACGCACAAAGCAGAACGAAGCAAGAGGGCGAGAATGTCGCTGCTCTAGGAATGAGGTCGGATGTCCTAAATGGCAGCGCCGAGGATGCGAGGTCAATGGGCCTGGGATAGGGTTGACAGGAGGATGAAAGCAGCACTCGCGATTGTCATGTTGGGGGTGACTGGGCGGTGCTGCTCCTGCTTCTTTCTCCCAATAGCGGCGCGCAGTCAAGACTACTTCATCTGGTGGGAGACAGAAGGTGGCACATGCAAGGAAGGAAGATGCGGAGATGGAGGAAGGGCAGGCGATTAGGGAATTTCGGGAGCAGAGGCAGGTGGTAGTGCTGCTTGGTCGGGTGTCTTCGTTCTGAGGCACTCCGTCCTTCGAAGTGAAATACCCGCCTGGTCAGGTATGTACCTATGGAGGATAGAGGATGGCAGGCTCGGCAGATGATAAAGTGATATGCAGAAGATGCGTAAGAAGGATAGGTAACAAGGATGCCGCCCAGCTACTTGGAGATACCCATTGGCTAGGCTGGCAGGTGGTGAAGCCAAAAAAGCTATGGGCTTGTGTGTACGAGGCTGCGTCACCGTCGTTCACTCTTCTCCCAGTTTCGTGGCCGGAGCTGGAAGACAAGGGGGAGTGCAAAAAAAAAAAACCTTCCCCAGTTTGGTCCAGGTTTCCTTTTCCCTTCCGTCGGGCGCCCAACTGGACGCTAACAAGGGGAAAGGGGGGCGGGGTCAGAGCTCCCGCATCAGGAGGGTTGGATGGTGTGGCACCTGCCGTCCAACCGCTGTATTTCTGTTAGCGACCCCACTGAAGGGGGTTCTCCTGCTGAAACAGAGCAATGCCGGCAAAGGGCATTCCATTCGTTTTCTCTTGGAACAGAATCAAGCTGCCAAGACTGAACTACAGAGGCAGTAATCCGTACAGCATGAGCACATCAATGCTACAAGTATTACTGCTTCATGTGGCCCAAGTCATCCTCGCTGCGCAGGTACGTCAAACGGAGGACATTGTAGGTACAATGCCCAGGACGGAGTACCCTCCCTGCAGGCCCTCTAAAGGGTCGTCGGGGTAGTCGCCTATACTGTTTTCGGCAGTAGCACGGCGCGCCGTGGCGCGTGGACCTCCGTCGGAAGAGGGGGCGTGTGTCTACCCCCGCGCCTAAAACACGATTCTGAAGCCCGCCATATGCAGGTACCGTCTGTGTGACAGCACAGGCCCAGCCTCTATCTGTTGAAGACCCTGAAACGTCAGCACCTATTGGTCTGCGAGCGGGCAGTGAGATGAGAATGATCGCGTGGCGACACAAACACAGCTCTCTACCGCTTCCGGCTTTCCTCACCGCCTACGCGCGCCTCCAACCTAAGCACAGAGTAGCGCCGGGCGCTTTCGCAGCTAGGGAACTTGGAAGCCAGGGCTGACAGCTGCAGCGGCCGAGTCCACAAGGCATTATTCCCCGAGAGGAAATATTGGCCTGGGAGCGCCTCGCCGCCTCGGCCCTGATCCACCGCGTTGCGTGATGTTTCGGCGGCTACACTAGGAGCATTTAGTGCAAGCCACCCCTAACTCGTACCCTAAAGATCCCTGGGGGCACCTGACGTGCAGCGGCCACAAGACAGGGGAGGGGCGTGCCGGAAGCACGACACACCGGGCACCTTCCGCCGAACCCCGCCGTCGATGGATGCTCTGTGACTGTAAGTAATCCGTACAATGTGTACAATGTGTACACTGCAGTACGACGCATGGGGGCTACCTTCAGATCGACGGCCGAGATCAATAAATCTCCGGACAACCCACTGACATCGAATGCGGAATACTCGCATTGCGTATACGCAAGATACAACAACGTACGAAGCTGCACAAGCATCCCATCTGGACTGCAGCGCCGGGTTGCCCAGGAATCATAGGTAGGTACCAAGTGGCCGAGCGGCCGGATCCGATCCGATCGACGGCTGCGTGCCCCATCGGCGCATCGGCCGGTTCCGCCTGGCTTCAGCTACGACTCCTAACCGATCTTTCGCGATGCCTCCCCTCCTCCGATCCAACTCGTACGCCGATCCCGACTTCACACTGCGGCGCCAGTTCAACAAAGTATCCTTCCGGTACGTTCCGTCTCCTGAGTACCTATCTCCAGGTTTCTACAACACTAAGTGTCCTCGGCGTCTGACTCTACTGCCCCCCTTGGCTCTATCCCAGACCATTCCAGAGGGAGATCATCATCGCAGCCCTCGAGCGGCACGATGTGTTCGTGCAAGCAGCCACGTCCTTCGGGAAGAGCTTGTGCTTTCAGCTCCCCGCGGTGATCGACAATGGCAGTACGTGCCTTTGCCTTTTGGTATCGAAGCCTGTCTCTCTGCCCGTCCCAAGTGGATGTCCGGCCTGACCTGTCTTTCCCAGTCACCATTGTGGTGTCGCCCTTGTTGAGTCTCATGGTATTTTCTCTCCCCCCCCTCTTGGGCCCTTGGGCATTTCTCGTATCCCCAACGGCGCACCCAACGGCATATTTTGCTAAGCCCTCGCGCAGATGAACCAAGTGGAAGCCCTGCGCAGCGCCAACGTGGACGCGCGGTCATTGAACAGCAACACCTCCCCGGAGGAGCGGGACTATATCCACCAGGACCTAGCCACGGGACACCCGCGGACGCGGCTCCTGTACGTCACGCCGGAGCTCTGCTCGGGCGAGCACTTCCGGAAGCGGCTGCAGCTCGTTGACGAGCAGCGGGAGCTGGCGCGCATCGCCATCGACGAGGCGCACTGCATCTCGGAATGGGGCCACGACTTCCGCAAGGACTTCAAGCGCCTCTCCTGGTTCCGCGAGACGTTCCCCGGCGTGCCCATCATGTGCCTGACCGCCACGGCCAACGAGCAGGTGCGGCAGGACGTACTGACCACGCTGGGGCTGGACAAGACGCCAGAGAGGGTCAAGACGTTCCGCATGACAGCGCACCGGCCCAACCTGCACCTCGAGGTCCGCTTCACCAGCGACGAGGCCGACGACCGGTTCGACAACTTCGTCACCTGGCTGCACGGCGTGTACGCGCGGCGCCGGGAGGGGGAGCGCTTGCAGGAGCTGGCGGCGGCGGGGCAGCGCGTCGAGAACGTGCCGGGCATCATCTACACGCTGTCGCGGGGCGAGTGCGAGGCCCTGGCGACGGCGCTGCGGCACCAGGGCATCGGCGCCCGGCCGTTCCACGCGAAGCTGTCCAAGGAGGTCAAGGAGGAGACGCTGGCGCGGTGGATCAACAACGAGCCTGGCTTCGACATCATCGTGGCTACGACGGCCTTCGGCATGGGCATCGACAAGGACAACGTGCGCTTCGTCGTCCACTGGCGCCTGCCCAAGTCCTTCGAGGGCTACTACCAGGAGGCCGGGCGCGCCGGCCGCGACGGCAAAGCCGGCTACTGCTTCCTGTACTACAGCCGCGAGGACAGCAGCCGCGTCACCAACATGGTCATCCGCGACGCCAAGGACGGCAGCGAGAACCGCCGGGCCCGCGTGCGGAGCCTCCAGCAGCTAGTGGCCTACTGCGAGGACACGAACGGGTGCCGGCACGCGGCGCTCTGTCGGTACTTCGGCGAGGAGACGGTCCCGTCGTGCGACTACGCCTGCGACTGGCACAAGGACCCGCAGGGCCTGAAGGAGAGGCTCGAGGTGGGCCTGGCCAGCGCGGAGTGGGTGAATACCCAGCAGGAGCAAGGGGCGTACGATGGGTGCTGGGATGAGTGAGTCCTTTTTTTGGCGCTTGGGCGTCGGATTAGGCGAAAGACACGGGCCCGGAAGATACCCAGGAAGAAAATATCAGTACTACAACTACAGGAAGTGCAGGCTCTGGCGTGGAAAAGTAGGAAAAATACAGAATACGCATGCGGTCGGAGCTTGGTATGAATTGGTAGTATATAGTACACCTTTTTCAGGAGTCCTCAGAGGAGACCCTTTTCCTCGAGGAAAGCCTTGATGCCCTTCTCGGTTAGTAAGGCCCTATTCTGCTCCCACTGCCGCCACGCAAGCCCCTGCAGGAGACAGTCGGCGAGGTCATCGATCTTGGCCAACCTGAGCTCTTCCCCTTCCGCTTCCACCCCTGCCTCCACATCCCCCCCTTTTTTGCCTTTCCTTCTGCCGGGGGTGCCTTTCCTCCGCCAGTGGTCGAGGTAGGCATCGGCCATGGCCCGGGCCTCGTCATCGCCGTAGCGGAGAGGGATGGTACCTGGGGCATCCGCTGCGCCTCGGAGGAGCAGCTTGGCGACCAAGTCCTTCTTTTCCTTCTTGACGTCCCGCTTCTTGGCCCCGGCCTTAGTCGCCGCCGTCGCTGTCGCCGTTGCCGCTTTCGCGCGGCTACCGCGACGACGACTCCCCTTCGATACTGCCTCGTCGCCCTCGCCACCGCCCGCCTCGTCGTCTTCGTTCTCTTCCTCTCGCAGCACAAACTGCGCGACCCGCAGCGGCGACACCGGCGCGACCACGCCGTCCCACGCGCCGGAGGCCTGCATGCACCGCAGCACGGCGTACAGCATGGACTCGAGCGAGTTGACGCGGATGGTCCACTCCAGCACGCCCGCGGACCCCGCCGAGCGCCAGCGCTGCCGCTCGATCAGCACGTGCGAGGGCCGCAGCGGCAGCAGGCGGTCACGCACCAGGGTGTGCGCTATGGCGCTCAGGCCTAGGGGGCTGAAGTCCGGCGCGGCGTCCGGTGCGTCGGGGTTTTGCTGCGAGGACGTGGCTGGGGCAGAGTTGGCGGGGGGGGAAAGCAGGGAGAGGCGCTCCCAGGCGAGGAGATGCACGGCGTCGTCGCAAGGGGCCTCGTGCTCGTCGTCGCGAGAGGGGGATGATGGGGATGATGGCAGCGGCAGAGGCGCGGAGAGGAGGCTATACGCGAGGTTGCGCAGCCCCATGTCGATGCTCAGGATGCGTGCATGCCGACGTTCCGTCCGTTTCTTCCCCTTCGTCCCCCTGTCTTGGGGAAGCTGCTGCTGCTGCTGCTGTTGCTGCTGCCACGCCGCGAGCGCGGCCCGCAGGCCAGCCGCCGCGTCAGCCTTGGGGCCGTTTACGGCGATGCCGCACTGCACGGCCGCCGCGCGGATGTCCTTGGCGCGGAGCTTAGGGTCGAGCAGACCCCAGCAGCTGGCGCCTTCGGGCCAGCTACTTGTACTCTTGTGACGTCCATGGTATCCGTAGCAGGATGGAGGCCGATGCTTAGGGATGCAGGCGGATGGCGGATGTAACGTGGCCCTCACGGCTGCTGCCGCCCGCGCTGGGATGTTCATCTGCTTTTGACAGTCATTCGCGGGAAATATGAGTCCCTCTCTCTGTTCAGGTTTGTGGGTGCGAGAGTTTGGTGTTGTTGTAGCAATGCGTTGCAACTCTATCTGGATGGAAGTACTGGCACAGCTGGGCGGCCGATTGCACATTGCATAGGTCCCTCTAAATGCACTGCAGTACGGATTGCCCCAAGGATCCGCAATCGCTATAGGCGACGCCCGATGCGCACAGGGCAGCAATTGAATGGAAGAAGGAAGGCAGCACAACCATTTTGGAGTTTGGCTGCTGACTACGTACACAGGTGCCTTCCTCCAGCACAATCAGTCTAGTTAGACATCGAAACTACAGGTTTGCGGCGATCTGTCTACTCATCGCCGAATTCTACGCATCCGGTACGTTAGGCTATCCCTCAATACTGCGTGCCCTAGCGGCTGTTCAAGACGAAGAGGTATGCATACATCTCTAGAACGACAGGGATGGTGAGACGGCACGAGCAGGCACTAACCGAATAGGTAATTGCCCAGGCGACACCAGCCAGCGGGAGATACTGAGTGCAGCAAAGCGCCGCTATTTTTTCTCCTTCGCCATGGCCGATAACGAGGGTTCGTGCGTGGTGTGCGGCAAGGCCCCGCCGGCGGTGTCGCTGAAGCAGTGCGCTAAGTGCATGAGGCGGACGACGCGGTACTGCTCGCGCGAGTGCCAGAAGGCGGACTGGAAGACGCACAAGACGACCTGCGGCAAGCCGGGTGCGGGTGCCCCCGCCGAGGGGTCGTCGTCGACGTCGGTGCACGGCCTGAGCGAGCCCGTCGACAAGCCCTTCACGAGCCTGCAGAACGGCACCTGGCTCCACGGCCGGCCGGAGAAGGACGTGTTCCGCCTCCTCATCGACGTGTACCGCATGCGCATGGAGGACGACCACAACTTCGAGGGGAAGAACACCCCCGGCAGCAAGTACGCCGGCGGGCCGGACGGGCTGCCCGCCTTCCGCAGCTTCCTGCGCCTGGCCGTCTCGCGGCCGGGCCTGCTGCCCGACTGGTGGAGCGGGGAGAAGCAGGCGGCGAGCGAGGAGCTCGGCATGGACCCCAAGGAGTGGAGCAGCCTGCGCCGGACCGTCCGGAAGCAGGACATCATCGACCACTACGGAACCCCGACGATGCCGATGCAGATGCGCATGTTCGGCGAGGCCGTGTACGGAAGCGGCCCCGGAGGCCAGCCGGGAGCCATGATGATGAACAAGATGGCCGAGCAGGAACAGGGCGGAGGCGGATACATGACCATGTTTAGTCTCGCGTAGGACAGCACACAAAGGAGGAGAGGTAGCGGAGGAGGAATGGTCCAGAATCGGGTTGAAAACGAAGGTCTCCGCGCATCTGAAAAGTATTCTCGAGAAATAAAGTCTGTCCCTGATATCGCAGAAGCGTCGGATATTATGTGAAATACATCCGAGCGCAGACGGGACCGCTCCAGAGCGCCGCTAGTCCAAGACAGGCTACTTGCTAGGGCGGGGCCCGCTCCGAATCGCAGGAGCCTCGATGGATACAAAAAGGCGCCATCGCGGGGTTGCGGGCTAAGAAGATCGCGGCGATTTGGAATCACGCTGACGTGCTGTGTCACCAAAGGGGCCTGGGGGCTTTTTCATGTCTCGTTTTGCGCCGTGCCGACACGGCCGACATACTAGAAGCAGTCCCTATCTCTTGCTGACTGGAACTGTCTCGGTCCTGCGGTCGGTACGCTTGAAGCGCTGACATATCGATCCGATTCGCGGGCGTGAGTTCGATCTTATCCCGGTGAGACATGTGCTCCTCGGGCGATGATTCATCCCCGCCCTTAGTTAGTTCTGCTCCATTACTAATTGACCAAGCAGAACCCACCTGGGCAGCCAGTGGCCGTCCATCCCTCGTTTCTCGCTAAACCCAAAGGCTACTCGTAGGTCTGCCGTCTCGCATGCGGACGGGACTGGAAAACCCTGAGTGCTATGCGGAGTACGGAGGCTACCACTGCCTAGGTAGGTAAAAGTAGGTCTGAGCTACTGAGGAGCCGCCCCCCTACACCACCTACTCCTTCTGGTAGATACTAGATACGTACGGATTAACACGCGTACCTCACCTGGTAGCTCTGAGGTAATCAGGGGTGGACGTAAAAATGTGGCTGTATAAGAAGAACCCAACCCCACCTGCCCCTCTGCGGCAGCTGCTGGCCGGGTCGCTGTCCAAGCAACGACTGTCCGAGCAACGACGACGACGGCCGCCGCCATTGACCTCTCCCCCGTTCATGCAAGCATTCTCCGCGCTGTCTGTGCTGTCTGCTACTGCCGCTGGCGCTGCTCGAGCCCCTCCCGCCTTATTAGCTCCTGCATTACCGGCGCGTCGCTCGCCTCTGTCCTCTCCGAGAACGGCGTCTGCACGGCTCGCAGGCTTGTCGAGGCAGCTGTCTAGCGCGGCCTCCCGTTCGCCCGCCATGGCGCCCATATCGAAGGAGACGGACTTTCTGGTCATCGGCGGCGGCAGCGGCGGCCTCGGCGCCGCGCGCATGGCCAGCTCCAAGTACGGCGTCAAGGCCATGATCGTCGAGGCGGCGCGGCTGGGCGGTACCTGCGTGAACGTCGGGTACGTTCTGTTTCGTCTTGCGTCCCTGGCAGGCGGAGAGGGAGGAGATGAAGAGCAGCGGCTGACATCGCATGGGCGGGAAGGTGCGTGCCGAAGAAGGTGACGTTCAACGCGGCGACGATCGCGGAGACGATCCACGAGGCCAAGTCGTACGGCTTCTCGGTGGAGGAGACGGCGCCGTTCGACTGGACGACGTTCAAGCGCAAGCGCGACGCGTACGTGAAGCGGCTCAACGGGATTTACGAGCGCAACCTGGCCAACGACAAGGTGGAGTACGTGCACGGGTGGGCGACGCTGCTGAGCCCGCACGAGGCGGAGGTGACGCTGGACGACGGCAGCAAGCACCGGGTGCGGGCGAAGAAGATCCTGGTGGCCACGGGCGGGCACCCGACGGCGCCGCCTCCGGTGCCGGGCGCCGAGCTGGGCACCAACAGCGACGGCTTCTTCGACATCGAGACGCAGCCCAAGAAGGTGGCCATCGTGGGCGCCGGCTACATCGCCGTCGAGTTCGCCGGCATGTTCAACGCCCTGGGCACCGAGACGCACCTGTTCATCCGCCACGAGCACTTCCTACGCAACTTCGACCCCCTCATCCAGGAGACCGTCACGGCCAATTACGAACGCCTGGGCGTGCACGTGCACCGCCAGTCCGAGGTGACGCGCGTCGAGAAGGATGCGGCCACGGGCGCGCTGACCGTGCACTACAAGGAGAAGGGCGATAAAGAAGGCGTCGTGGAGGGCGCCGGCCACCTCATCTGGGCCATCGGCCGCACCCCCGCCACCAAGGACATCGGCCTGGAGGGCGCCGGCGTGGAGCTGAAGCCGTCGGGCCACATCGCGGTGGACAAGTTCCAGAACACGTCCGTGGCCGACATCTACGCGCTGGGCGACGTCACCGGCGAGGTCGAGCTGACGCCCGTGGCGATCGCGGCGGGCCGGCGGTTGGCGCACCGGCTGTTCGGCCCCCCGGAGTTCAGCAGCCTGCACCTGGACTACAGCAACGTGCCGTCGGTGGTGTTCGCGCACCCCGAGGTCGGGTCCATCGGGCTGACGGAGCCGCAGGCGGTGGCGCAGTACGGCGCCGACCAGGTCAAGGTGTACAAGACCAGCTTCACGGCCATGTACTACGCCATGATGGACCCGGACCACAAGGGCCCCACCGCCTTCAAGCTGGTCACCGTCGGGCCCGACGAGAAGGTCGTCGGCCTGCACCTGCTCGGCCTCGGCGTCGGCGAGATGCTGCAGGGCTTCGGCGTCGCCGTCAAGATGGGCGCCACCAAGAAGGACTTTGACAACGTCGTCGCCATCCACCCCACCAGCGCCGAGGAGCTGGTCACCCTGAAATAGGGGGCGGAGGGACAAAGAAGGCGGGATGGGCCCAAAGTTTGAGAACAGGTACATGCACCTAGGTAAATACCAGCCATATACCAACCAGCTCATAGATATAAAGAAGGCATATAATGAGAAGAAAGGAGAAATCTATCTCTATCCCCCTGCGCCGTCGACTGCCCACCCAGCCGAGTTAGTGCTGTGCCGATGTGCGGCAGTGGTATTACCTATTATCACGGAGAAGAACGGAGCAAATTCGCGAGAAAAAAAAAAGAAAGAAAGGAGGGGGGGAAGGCGAGGACAGGTATTGGCCCCCTAATAGCCTCACCGCATCTACTGACGTTTCCCCTTCTCTGCTTCACTACAGGTGATGTGCCCAGCCTGCCAGCCCATATTTGGATATCCCATAGCACACAGCCCCAACGCATGTTCGGTTCCTGTTCAGCAGCCTCCGGGTGGTAGTTCCCTACAGGGAAAGAACAGATGCCAGGCCGGCGGCGAGGAGGCCCGACACGGCGAGCAGGAGAGGACGGGAGGCCGCAACGGCGCCGGCGGCGTTCTGCTGGCCCGTCTGCGAGGGGGAGGGGGGAGAATTCGAGCCGCTGCGTGCACGCACGGTGAAGAGTTAGTACTGGTTTGACACACACACACACACACACACACAAAACACGCAGAGGGGGAGAGCGGAGGAAGAAAAGAAGAGCGTACGTCGCAGTGCCGGCGTGGGTGTTCTTGGGCGTGCCGGCGCCGGAGCCGGACGTCTTCGAGGGCGTAGCACCGCCGGAGGAGGAAGAGGACGCGGTCGGGAGGGCGGCGACGGTGACGCCCTGCGCGAGGCAGGTGGAGGAGTAGGCGCCGTACGCGGGCGCCAGGGCCGCGCCGCTGCAAACCTCGGTCAGGTTGCCCTCCATGGCGCCCTGGAGGGGGCCGCAGAGGGCGGGGAGATCGGCGGGGTTGGGTTGCTGCCTGCGGGCGGTTAGTGACCTAGGTAGCTGCTTCTACGAGCGGGGGACGGAGGGCGTACTGTAGGGCGCCGAGCAGGCAGGCCGGGGGGGTCGCCGCGGCGAGATGGACGAGGGCCAGGACGGAAGCGACGGCAGAGCACGTGGCGCGCATCGTGGCGGCTTGATCTTGGTGGATTGGGTGCTGTTTGGTGGTCTATAAGAAGGGTAGTCGTGGCTATTGAAGCTGGGACTTGGGGTCTCGCGGTATTGAAGAAAACGGCGGGGTGGAATTGAAAACAAATTGGACAGAGGCAAGTGGGTAATGAGCGGCAGGTAGGCAGCGTAAAGAGTGACTGCGGTCCCTTGTTGGTGTTTGTTCTTGGAGTGAAGCAGAGCTGAGCTCGACAAGGTTATCAGATGCGCCGGGAGTTAGCAAGTCGGCTGGGTGCTTGACCCCCTGAGGTGGGTGGTCCTTGCGGCTGGCTGGCTGGGCGCGCCGGGGTAGCTGTGCCACAGCTGAGTTGTGCCGGAGGGCCTGTATATGCACTTCTACCAGTACCTGCCACATGCACATTCTGGTATATAAGTACTGCGTTCCTACCAGGTATCGCATGTGTGGCATTACTACAACCTGCAGTATTACCTTTTCCTAGATAACATGGAAATCAGAGGTAAACAAGATGTCTCTACATGCTCTTGGCTCTACACTTGACTCTACTCTTGACTCTACTCTTGACTCTACACTTGACTCTACATACTCTTGACTCTACAATTGATTCTACATACTCTTGACTCTATACTTGACTCTACATACTCTTGACTCTACATACTCTCGACTCTAAATTCTCTTGACTCTAAATTCTCTTGACTCTAAATTCTCTTGACTCTAAATTCTCTTGACTCCAAATTCTCTTGACTCCAAACACTCTTGAGGCCGAGCTTTGGGGTCTCTTATTTGGTATAATCCCAGCATACACACACGCCGGGGGGGTGTACGCAAATGCACGGGCCACTTACCCCGAAACTCTACAGCATTCTCCTCCACGCCTTCCAGTCCAGCTCCCTGCGACTCCACTACATCAAACAAAGCAGATCGGGACGGCGTCAGACCGGAAGGGCGTTTTGTTGACTGCGGCCATCGCTGCGCGGGGCATCGTCTTTTCTCCCGGAGATGGTGTAACTGCTCATCCTCACTTTATTCTCATACCGTACCCTTTCCTCGCGAGCGCCCTCTTCGGCCGGCCGCCATGGACGCGCCGCCGGTCAAGCTGTCGGAGCTGCTGCGGCACCCGGACGACCTGGACAAGATCGCAGCGCTCAAGCTCGAGTTCACGCGCAAGAAGGCGGCGGTGGACAGCCAGCTGCGCGGGGGGCTGCACGACCAGCTGGAGACAACGCAGAGCGGCATGGGCGGGCTCAGCGAGGGCCAGAAGGCGGTGCAGCAGATCAAGGAGGAGATGGTCAAGATCGACAAGCTGTGCTCGGAGAGCCAGGACATGATCCAGGACTTCGCGACCATCAACCTGGTGTCGCAGGCGCACCGCAACTTCGGCGCGGTGGAGGCCATGCGGCGCAACCTGGAGACGTTCAACGACCGGCTCGGCGCGGTGGAGGCCATGCTGCGCGAGGACGAGGCCGACCAGGAGAACATGCCGAACCTGCTGCCGATCCACTACGAGCTGACGCAGCTGCGCAACATCCGCGACGACGCCATGGAGCAGATCGACCGCGCCGACGACGCCAGCCTCAAGTCGACGCTGGAGGACTACTTCGAGCGCCTAGACGGGGCCATCGGCTGGTTCGACGAGCACGTGGGCCTGATCGCCATCAGCCTGCTGAGCCTGGTGCTGGCCGAGAGCAACGGGCTGATCGTGCGCTTCGCGCTGATCATCGAGGCCGAAGAGCGCAGCGACCAGCGCGTGCTGGCGCTGCAGGAGGCCATGCGCGACCACAAGGAGATCGCGTCGCGCTTCCAGGGCATCACCGACGGCGCCAAGACCGTGCGCGGCTACAAGGACAAGTTCCTGCAGGCGGTGCGCGGCTACTGCGAGGCGCAGTTTGCGGCCAGCCGCGACGAGTTCCTGCAGGACCCGGCGCGGCTGGAGAAGATCCTCAAGTGGTTTTTCAACGATCTTAACGCGGTGCGGCTGGGCATGGCGCCGCTGATGCCCAAGAAGTGGAAGATCTTCCGGACGTACGGCGACATCTACCACGGCCTGATGCGCGACTTCCTCACCGGCATGATCGACGACCCCGCGGCCACCTCGGCCAACACGCTGGAGATCGTCAACTGGCCGGACAAGTACTACAAGAAGATGGCCAAGCTGGGCTTCAAGCAGGACGAGCTGGCGCCGCACGTCATCGACAACCGCGAGGCCGAGCTGGTGCGCGACTTCCGCCAGCTGATCATCAAGTTCCTGGACGAGTGGATCGACCGCATCTTCCGCCAGGAGAAGAAGGACTTCGCCGAGCGCAACGTCGAGGGCTCCAACCTGGACCAGGACGAGTACGGCTACTTCCGGACGCGCAACCTGGTGGATATGTGGCGCATGCTGCGCGAGCAGCTGGACGCCGCCGCCAACTCGCAGCGCACCGACGTGGTGGAGGGCGTGGTCGACGCCATGTTCCTGCGCCTGCGCGGCCGCCAGCAGGCCTTCCAGCAGATGCTGGACGAGGAGGCGCAGGCCTACGAGGGCGGCGCGCCGGAGCTGGAGGGCTTCCAGTCGCTGCAGGACTGGCTTGTGGCCACGGCCAACGACCAGATCGCCTGCATCGACGACAACGAGGAGGAGGGCCGGCTGGCCTACCTGTCCAGCTTCCGCGAGAAGTTCGAGCCGCTGGTGTCGCAGCCGTACGCCGAGCGCGCCGAGGCGGAGATGGCGGCGCTGCGCGACGGCTACGTCGACTTCAGCACCTGGTGCATGACCAAGTTCGCCACGCTCATCTTCGCCGTCGACTTCAAGCTGGTCATGCCCGACTTCTTCACGCCCCGGTGGTACGCGGCCACGGCGATGAAGCAGATGGTCGTCACCTTCGAGGAGTACGTGGGCGACTACAAGCTGGTGCTGCACCACTCGCTGGTCGACATCTTCATCGAGATCTTCTCCGACGAGCTGCTGGTGCGCTACCTGTCCGCCGTGCGCAACCGCGGCGCCAAGCTGCGGCGCACCGACCCTTTCCAGGACAAGATCTTCAACGACGTCGCCGGCGTCTTCGAGTTCTTCGACGGCCTGCCCGCACCCGAGGTGGGCAAGCAGCTGAAGCAGACCTGGCGCGTGACCGAGCAGTTCCTGGACCTGCTGGCCGTGACCAAGGACGGCGTGGCCGACAGCTTCGAGCGCTTCAAGACCGCCTACTGGGACCTGCAGATAAGCTGGGTCGAGGCCGTGCTGCGCGCCCGCGACGACTTCGACCGCAGCATGCTCAACGCCGTCAAGGCCAGGGCCGCCCAGATGACCGTGACCAGGGGGCCCGAGACCATCATGAGCAAGGTCAAGTAGGAGGGAGAAAGCCTCAACAACCTCAACAATATACCATGTACCACTTACGTATCCTTTCTCCCTACCTTTCTGTGAGGGAGGCAGGGCTGGGCTAAGCTAAGCGGGTGACTGGGTGCCTGCCAGGTCACCTAGGTACCAACTCACTCACACTAGATGGCACTGGATGGCTTCTAGCGCGTTCCAAAGCAGGTGCTTAGGAAGCGCTCTTGCACCTTGCCTTTTCAGTTTTTTCAGGAACAAGTTTTTTTTTCAGGAAGAAATTTCTTTCCAACCTCGACCTTCCCACCCGTTCGGCTCACTGCAGGCGCGTTTGTCCCTCGTCGCCAGCAAAAGTCACGTAGCTCTCGTCTTCCGCCGCTCCCCGCTTTCCTCTGAGAGGTCCTTTCCCGCGATGTCTATCCCTCGCCGCGACGGTTCCCGGGCTCTCCCCTCGGCCCCTGGTCCCGCCGATCGAATCCTGATGACGACCGACGGCCAGTGGCTTCGCCTCCACCGGAGCATCGTCTTCTCGCAGGCGCCCCGCCTCGCCGAGGAGTTCGGTGAGGTATTTAGTCCCTCCTCTCCCCCCCCCCTCCCCTTATACCGAACAGATTGAGCTGACGTGCGGTGTGCTGCCGCAGGCGGAGATCTACCAGAGCCAGTGGGAAGCCAGTGCGATCAAGCCCGTCCTGCGCTTCCTGTATAGCGGCGACTATGTTCTCGAGCCTCCCGTCGCGGGACTGCCGATTCTGCTCGCCGAGGGCCGCATCCGCGAGCTGTCCAACAATGACGATAACGGTAAGCGATATCCTATCGGCACACCTTTTCCGGAAGCTGACCGATTACAGTGACTGCCTTTTACAGCAAGCTCCTGCTACAGAGCAGGATTTTCTGCGCCGCCGAACACTATGGTCTCGCGCCTCTGGCGCATATGGTTGTGAGCCGCGTGGTCCAGGACCTGGGAGAGGCCCGTAACGCCGGTTTTGTGTACCTCATCCTAATAGCGCGCATGGAGGAGGTCGAGCGCGAGAACAGGCACCTCCGCGCCCGCCTGGCCGACAGCGAGGCGCAGCACGCCGCTCTCCAGGCCGAGATTGAGCGGCTGAACCGGAACCAGTAGGAGCTCACCTAAAGCGGGCGGCCGGGTGGCAACGAGGGCGCTGGTCAAGTTTCTCTCTTATAGGAGGGAGTCGCAGCAAAGTAGACGGTGGTAGTGTGGTTAAGAGATGATGAAAGAAATGGACAACCACTCGGACTTGGGAGGAGCTCGCCTACAAGGTACTTAGTCAATTAACAACTTGAACGAAGTTACCTAGGTGATGTTGACTTGTGATGTTGGCCTGTGATGTTAACCTCGTATTGGACTTAAGGGGGCTAGGTATTTATACCATCCTGGTCCCAACACCAAGCTTACCTACCTAGGTACAGGTAGTTTGTACCTACCTGCCTATCTAGGTATGTACCTGAATCTTACTCTACTCTTTTTTCTCTTTCAGCTGAATAGGCAACGATCAGCCCGCTAGGTAACCGAACCCGCCTAAGTCAATTAGGCAGTTTGACTATCGACTAGATGGAGAACTATGAGAACTATGATTTAGTCTTACGAAATCATTGAGACAGAACTTGGCCCCCCTCCGCCTACTTCTTTTTCTCTAGCTGCCATTTCTTCTTCCTCTTCCATTCATCTTTTCTACAACTCTCCACGCGTTCTGTTGACAACCTTGTTGCCATCCTCGGGTCCAAAGGATCATCCTAGCAAAGTGAGATCTGAAGTTTGAGTCACCCCATCCAACAAGCAAAGTAGGTATGTAGGCACTAATCATGTTATGATAGGGGATGAATGCGTGACTTTGCATGCTGCATGAGCTGAGCCAAAAGGCAGTCAATTCCTTTAGTACTTAACCCAAGGTAGGTATGTACGTGCACATGTACAGATTTACTTACCTAAGGTAAGATCCAGGTACCCTGCCAACCAACCAGGAAGGTTAGTGATTGAGTGAAGCCTCTATTAAAGCATGAGCCGCGTAAAAACGGTTAAGCCTCAGGGATGGCGGCGGCGGCGGCATTCGTCGTTGCGCGGTTTGCGTGGGCATGGCACGCTCCGGCTTCTCGTCTTGGTGTAACGACTGGATCATTTAGAAGGCTTAGGACGGACCTAAGACGCTGGGGCTGTTGCCGACCCTTGAAACTAGGTAGCTATCTAGGAAGCGCCTGTCTATTAGGCAGTTATATAGTAGGTGTATAGTAAGGCGTATAAGGCGGCCTAATTATGGGAGAGGGGAGAGGGCCGGTGCGGAGTGTCTAGTCTCTCGAGGTTCGCTCCTTTAAGGTTGGCGCTTGAAGGTTAGACGTAGTTATAGAGATAGATCGTCGTGGATGGGTATATATATGAGCCGTGGTCTCTCTAGCACCAGCTCAACCTGCAGAAATGTTTCTCGGTCTATGTACAGGATGCGGTGCTTCTGCCTGTCTATAGAGATATGTGCCATCTATCCAGGCGTGGATGGGATGGATACCTGACGTATAGATGAACCCTTCCTTCCAACTGGGTACGTCTACTAACAAATACTCCGTCCCTTCGAAATAGGTAGCACTTCTCACTTCCTAGCACGGGCCGACTTTGTTATTTCCCCAGTTTCCCTATCTATCTTGGAAGTACCTACAAGTACCTAGCATGTGTCATATTTAATACACCCCTCACGACAGAAGGCAAAACCAGGGGAAACAGAGAAGGAGAGAAGAGAGAGGCAGGCAATGCCCAAATAGGAGGACAAAAAAAGGGGTATCATAATGGGCGGACTGGACGGACTAGACGGACTAAGCTGAAGAGGAAAACCACCGGAAAAAAAAGGACGGATGGACGAGAGATAGGCGACTGTACTGTACGCTTGGGACGGACATAGCTGGTCCTTTGCCGACGTCCCCCTTCCCCCCTCCCCTCGCCTTTTCTTCTAAATACCAAAGACGTGGAAAAAATGACGATGGCAAGCAAGGCGCTAATTTCGCTCCGTTTATCCACCCCCTAACCCCACTGCCCTTCTTTATGCTCCATCCTGGGGTATGTATGCGTTATGTATGTGTTTTGTGATATGGATAGTGTAGAGAGTGTGTCCGTGTAAGAGAAAGCGCTGAAAAAGACGCGAGACTGTCGTCCTACACGGCAAGGTCGATCCTACGTGACGAGGTCGGCGGCGCTCTCGCTGCCCCCTCGACGACTGCTGGTGGTGCTGCTCGTCTCGGAAGACGTGCTCGTCACGGCGACGGCCTCCTCAGTGATGACGGCGGTGGTGCCGGGGGCCTTCATGCTGCTGGCGCTGGAGCTCAGGTTGCGGATGCTGCCGGGGGGCCGGGCCCTGCTGGAGGCGCGCGTGCCGACGCGGCCGGGGCGGGATTGGTGAGCGCGAGAACCGCTGCGGGCCTCCTCGCGCCGGCGGACGAGCTCCTTCTCGGCGTCGATGGCGCGGGCGCGGCGGGCCTCGACGTCGTCGCGGCGGACGACGCGGCGCAGGGCCTCGGAGGCCTGGATGAGGCCGTCGATGCTGATGGCGTGGCCGGTCATCTGGCGGTTGATGTACGTATACACGGCCGCGGGGGAGGTGCAGGCCAGCAGGGCCGGCTCGTTGAGCTTGAGCAGGGCCAGGGCCACCTGGAACAGAAAGGTGCTGCCGTCTCCGAAGCAGAGCACGACGTCCCAGACGCGGAAGAGGGCCTCGGCGCTGAGGCAGTCGGTGAAGACGGACAGGAACCACTGGAAGGTCATGGTCTCCAAGTCGATGGCCAGGTCGTCGAAGTGGGCGGACAGCCGCGGCAGTACCTCGGCCACGTACTGGCGCAGCACCTGCTGGTCGGCGCGGCTGGCCAGCAGCGAGTGGTCGTAGTAGCCGGCGGGGAGGATGGACTCGATGACGGAGGCCAGCAGCCAGAACGCGTCCTCGGCCGTCGGCGTGATCAGCAGCAGGTTGGCCGCGATCAGGTTCATGCCCTGGCAGTAGCCCACGTCCGGGTTGCGCCGCGCGTAGGCCAGTAGCACCTCGTGCAGCTTGGCCACTCCGGGGCCCTTGCGGAAGAAAATGTTGTCCGTCAGCGTGCGGTGGATGTCCGCCCGGATCTGCGTCACCACGTCCGCGCTGTCGCGGCTGTCGCGGCTGTCGCCGTCGTCGCCGTCCTCCTCGCCGGCCCGCGCGCTCACTAGGTCGTCGTAGTAGCCCGGGATGCGCAGGTTGTTCGCCCCCGAGCATTCGGCCCAGACCTTGGCCCGCAGCACCACGGGGATGCCGCCCAGTACCAGCAGCCGGAACTCGTTCCACTTGGCCCGCCCCAGCTTGCCCTTGAGGCCCAGCCCGGCCACCCCGACGATCTCGCCGTCGGCCAGCCTCGTCTCCGGCATCACCGCCGTGGCCTTCTGGAAGCGCGCCTCCGCCGCCGCCGCCGCTGTGGCCGCCGCCGCCTCGCCTTCGCGCCGCCTCTCCGCCCGTACCTTGCGCAGGAACTCGTTCCACCGCACCGTCCGCTCCTTCTGCAGGTTGTCGTGCAGGTCCGTCAGCTGCTGCAGGAGCAGCCGGACCGGCTCGGCGTCGTCCTTGACCAGCGTCCCCGCCGCCGTGGGCTCGAGCTCGCTGGTGGTGCCCGTGCCAGTGCCGGAGCCGGAGCCAGAGCCGGGGCCGGGGCCGGGGCCGGAACTGGAATCAGTGCTGATGATAGTGCTGGTAGTGCTGGTAGTGCTGATAGTGCTGGTGGTGGTAGTGCCAGCCGTTATGGCGGTGGCGATGGCGAGAGTGGGCGCGATCTCGCTGCCGAAGGCCGCTGTGGCGCTCACGGACGGCACGAAACCGCGGTCGTCCGAGGTGATCATCCCGCTGGCCGGCGACCTTGGAGGCTCGGCGCCACTTGTAGTCCCTCCCCCTCCTCCCCCTCCTCCTCCTCCCTCCAGAACCTCGATCGCCGACACGCTTATGGCGGGGGTGTGCGACAGGAGCTCGGTAGGGAAAGTGGCGATCTTGAGGTAGTCCTGCCAGCGCTTGGGCGCCTTGACCTCGTCTCGGATCTCTTCGGTGGAGGACGGGGTGGTCGGCCGCCCGTCGCTGCCCACGTCGCCGCTGCCGCTGCCGCTCCCCTTCAGGCTGCTGCCGCTCATGATGGAGCTGTCGTCCGCGAGGACAGGCGACAGGCTGGGCCGTCCGTTGGCCAGCAGCATCTCGGTGCGATCAGTGCGGCCGCCGCCCAGCGTGAGGCTGAGCCGCTTGCTGTTGAAGTTGCGCGCCATCTGGGCGGCCTCCCGCTCGCGCTTCTTCCTCCGCTGGTCGTAGATAAAGCCGAACCGGTCGGTCAGGTACTCCCCGCCGCTGTACCGGTTGTTGTACGCCTGGCTCAGGGTTGGGGGCTGGGCTTCCGGTGGCAGGATCGTGTCCATCTCCACGGGGCCGAAGCTCTCCTGGGCCGGCGCCGCCTCGGCTGATGGGCTGGAGGCCATGGTATCCCACCTCTCCGGCGCCTGCCCGCGAACGGCCGCCGCCGCCGCCGCCGGGCCCGCGGTAGCGGCTCCCGTCGTGCGTCGCATCGCCATCAGCGCTCGCGGCCCCCCGTGCGTCGAAACAGCCCTCGCCGACCCGTTGGTGTTCTGGCTGGATACCGAAGGCGTCCTCAGGGAGCCCCCGGCTGCGGCACCGGCGCCCGTACTACCGGCTCGGCCTCTAGCCTCGCCGTCTCGAGCTGCCTGGGCACCGCCCGCCACCAGCCGCAGCGCCAGACTCGCGAGCGAAGTCGACGCCTTCCGGCTGGCCTGGCCCTGACCTTGGCCTTGGCCATGACCTTGCCCGCCTTGTCCGCCTTGCCCGCCTTGCCCGCCACGTATGCTTGACGCGCGACTCGAACTTTGGACCGGGTCGGCCTCGGGCCGGAGGGGGTTGAAGAGGTCGTCCTGCAGGGGCGGTCGACGGTCGGCCGAAGCCCCCATGCGGATGACTGTCTGCTGCTGTTGCTGCAGCTTGGCGGCGTCGCCGTTGACGCTGCTAGAGCGGCTGCTCCTCTTGCTGCTGCTGCCGCCGCCGCCGCCCCACAGGTAGTCCTTCCATCCTCTCGCCGTGCCCTTGCCTGCCGTCTGCTGGCCCTGTCCGGACTGGGACTGAGAAGAGGGGGGCAGGCGGGACAAGCTGCCGGCCCGTATGGTGGCGTCGTTGCCGGCGCTGCTATCGCCACCGTGAGCGTACAGCCCGTCCTCGGCCAGGGCGTCGCTCATGAGGTCCGACACCTTGGTGGCCCACCGCGGGTGGCTGGCCCGACGCGCGTCCTGCTCGATCGACCGCAGGCGCATCTCCAGGTCTAGGTTGGACAGACCGCACTCGAGGATGATCTTGCGCAGCGCGCGCTCGCGGTCCTCGGCCCGCATGCGCAGCCCCGCGATCTGGGCGTCGCGCTGGGCCAGGTCCTCTGCGATCTGCCGCACCAGCCCCACCGCCCCGTGCTTGGCGATCAGCCGCTCGATGTGCGCGTCGTCTGCCACGTGCAGCGCCCCCGGAACCTTCTTGCTGGCCAGCGGCGCATCTTCGAACAGGGCCCCGCGCGGGTCGTAGTCTGCCGCAGCGCCGGCCGAGGCGACAGCGGCGTCGGACGTCGGCCGGCGGTGGTGGTGGTGGTATTGGTATTGGTGGCGGTGGTGGGGAGGCGTCGAGGTCAGGCTGTCGACGATCGAGGACGACGACTGCGGCTCCGGCGACCGGCGCGACAGCAGTGTTGCGCCGTCGTGGGCGTCGGGGGTTGTAGGGCGCTGCTGGTGGCCCCGCTCTCGCGCCCTGTCGCGTTCCCGTTCCCGTTCCCGTTCTCGCTGCTGCCGTTCTCGCTCCCGCGCGAAGAGCTCTTCGTCCAGCGGCGACGGCCCGCTGCCGACGCCGTCGTCGCGGCCGGGAGAGAAGGAGGGGAACGAGGTGAGCGACTTGTCGGAGGCGGCGATGGACGAGGCCGAGCTCGAGGGCAGCGAGATCAGCTTCGCCCTCTTGCCGCCGCCACCGCCGCCACTGCCACCGCGCACAGTCGAGGAGCGGTGGCTCTTCACCGACGCGGCCGACTGCTGCGACACGGAGCGCGTGAGCGAGAGCGGGGCAGGGCCGGAGGACTCGCTGCTATCCATCGTCTCCACGGCCGCTGGGAAGCTACCACCATATCGTTGGGCTCGCGATCGTCTGCCAGTGCCTGCAGCTGCTAGTCTCGAGCGAGGGTCCTGTGGTGTGGTAGGTACAGCAGTAGATGGGCGATGCTCGTTTGGAGGAGGGATTGTCGGTCGATCACAAGGTGGTCGGGTAGGCAGTAATTGGAGGAATAGAATAAGTAAGGTAGTGTGCTATCTAGCGGGCCGACCCTTTCCCTTGTAGAGTAGAGGTGGAGAGGGAGGGAGAAACTTGAAGGAGGGGAGAGGGAGGGGGAGAATGCAAGTCTGTGTGTGTGGGCTGGAGTCTGAGAAGTGAGGAGAGGGAGAGAGTAAGAAGAAAGGTGGTGGTGACGATATCGTCAGTGCATTGACGCCACAGTGCTCATAGTGCCCACAATTCGGCTTGGCCCTGTTACATAGCGCTGCAAGTGCACTGTCGGTGCAGCGGTTTAGCGCATCTCAGAGGTGTCCACAGCACAAAACAGGCAGGTCGCCCAGGTCACACTGCTCTAACCCATGGGTTCTTCCCGCTGCCAGCCTGAACTGGGGAACAGCCGCCATCGGGCTTTTTTCGCTTGCTCAGGGCTGGCTGCCCAACCACTGCACCCAGCAAGCCCTACCTCATGAATTTCCACAGGCTCTAAAATAGAGGCTCTGGGTTAATATCAAACAAAGTATCTCTGAGGTCTTCCAAGGTGTCCAATCTCAATGACGTCAACTCTTCAGCGACGTGGATGGAATCTTGTTTGCTGAAAACGGCGGCTCCGTGAATCTATCTCATCCCTCATCCCTCATCCTTCCAGGTTTAAGATTGTGCGACTCCTGATATGACGGGTTCGGGTTGTCTGCCGGGCCAAGGTACTTGTAGTACTTGTATCGATTGATCTATTGCTAAAATCGCTAGGCCGGCCGGCCAACGCAGTTCTTGTGCCGGCTGCCTCCCAGCTACTCTTCCGGTGTCTTCGATCGGTACCGCAGTCACTGCCGACAACGTACTGCACGTACGGGTAGACACTTCCATCGGTAGTAGGTACTAAGGCACTTCCGTAAGTCATGGAAGTGCATCTCCATCTCCCTCCGTGCTCTCATCTCCGCCGTACTCGCATCTCCGTCGTGCTCGCCTGCGTCCCAAATCCATCCAGCGAGGCAGTCATGGGCCGTACGCCTTACGCCGTGTATCTATGCCCTTCTCAATAGGTACCCAATCCCTCCCTTAGCCTCTGTCCGGAGCCCGATCAGTCCTCGCTGGTGTCCATGGCCTGGGCCAGCGTCGCCGCCCTGGCCGCCGCGATCCGCTCCGCCTTCCACGCCTCGATCTTGGCCTTCAGCTCCGTGGCCGGGATGGCGTCGTCCGCCGTCATCGGCTGCCGTGTGAACGGGTCTTTGGGGTCCGACAGCAGGTGCTGCACGATAGTTGACCGGTCGACGACGTGCCGCGACGGCAGGATGACCGGGTCGCGCATGAGATCGCCCATGATGGGGTCCTCGAACTCGGCCGGGATCTCGCCGAAGTCGAGCTCGGCCTGGTCCGCGATCTCCTTGGCCTGCGCAAACTTGGCCTTGAGTCGGTCCCAAGCCACCAACTTCTCCGGCTCCATCAGGTTCTTGGTGGCCAGGATGCGCGACGCGTTGTCGAAGACGTCCGCCTTGTACGACCGCCCGTCGCTGGCCACCGCCTCCACGAAGGCCGCCTTGGCGCCCAGGTTCAGGTACAGGTCGATCAGCTGCGGCAGCAAGATCTTGGGGTTGAAGTAGTACTTCTCCGGGTTCTCCACCCGGAGGTTCCTCGACTTGGGCCCCGCCAGCGCCCCCAGGTTGTAGTCCAGCATGCCCGCCAGCCGCGACACGATCTCCGGCATCGTGAAGGCCTCGCTGAGCGCCTCCGTGAACAGCTTCATCATCGACACCGTCTCGTTGGCCAGCTGCATGAACGACCGCGCCTGGCCCTCCGCCTGCTGCAGCTCCGCCTCCTTCGCCTGACGGTCCTCCGGCGTCATATCCTTGTTGTCCTGCAGCTCCTTCTCCAGGTCGTGGATCTTCGGGAATCTCGTCAGGGCCTCATCCAGGACGAACGTCGCGTCGTTCAGCAGGAGGTTGACGAACCGCACGAAGAACTGCCGGTTCGTTCTAGTGTAAAAAAAAAAAAAGGGTGGAGTAAGCATAAAGGAGCAAAGATCCCGCGGATAGAAAAAGTACGCGCCCGCTACTTACTGGCTCTGTTCGGTCAGCTGCTGCTTGTAGACGTCGTTGGGCCAGATGACCTTGATGACCTGGAAGATCTCGTAGCGGATGTTGAACTTGTCGTAGAACTGGGTGTGCGCCCCCGTCAGCTCGCACTCGATGTAGAACTTCATCAGCGCGTGCAGCAGGTACTTGTTGGCGAACGGCGAGTCCGTCAGCGTGCGGCCCAGGACGCCGTCCTGGAGGTGGTACAGCCGCCACGTGCCCGAGTACAGCATCGACACCAGCGACGACTTCAGATACGGGTTGTGGATGTAGTCCGACGACTCCAGGAACGCCACGCAGAGAGTGACCATCTCGTCGCCCACCGCCGAGGGCAGAATGCGCGGCACCCGCCGGAACACGAACTTGAAGTGGTCCACCACGTTCTGCAGCGCGTACTCGGGCAGGCACCGGAACGCCTCCGGCTGCTCCGCCGGCAGCGGCAGCTTGAGCTGCTTGTCCGGCGTGTAGTCCGTCCGCGACGCCACCCGCAGGAGCCACACCGTGACGTAGCGCATGAACATCAGCGTCCGCTGCTGCACCTTCTCGTCCGCCAGCACGCCCTCCACGGCCAGCTTGTACGCGATGTGCCGGTCCAGCGCGTTGGTGTAGTTCTTGAGGTGCTGCTCGAGCAGCGCCGCCGTCGCGGGATTGCCGGTCGCGTTCTTGCGCTGCTCCTCCAGTAGGGCCAGCTGCCGCTCCATGTACTTGGTCTCGCGGTCCATGTCCTTCCACTTCTGCTGGGTGCCGCCGCTGCCGTAGTGGTGCGTCGCCAGGGTCAGGAAGAAGAGCTCCGACACGAATTTGGACTCGCCGCCGACGTGGTCGGCGTAGAAGGCGTCGGCCTGCGCCTGGTCCGCGTTCAGCTTCGTCTCGTCCGAGATGTTCACCCGCGGCTTCCGCCGCAGGTAGTCGATGTCGATGCGCTCCATCCTGGCGAAGCTGTTCTCCATGAAGGGCTCGCACATGCGGTCCAGCACCGCCGACACGTTCATCATGAAGGCGTCCGACGAGACCTCCTTGTGATTCACCTGGATGGCCCTTCGCTTGTGGTTCGCATTCATGATGTGCGCGAACCAGTCCAGCAGCCGATTCCGCGTGTTGTTGCTCGTCCGCGCGAAGGCCATCGCGATATTATGCAGGTCCGCCTGGTGCGCGGCCAGCGTCATCTGCAGCGCGTTCTGGGCCGCCGCCACTCGCCCCTGATCCATCGTCCGCGGGCTGGCGAAGTACACCTTAGATACTGCCGGCTGCAGCGGAGAGATCCGGAAGAAAGGGCCCAGGAGAGTGAACTTCTCGAAGTTGGGGGCCGTCTGGGGCATGACAAAGAGCGGATGGCTGGCGAGGGCCTCCAACAGCGGTTTGAACTTGGAGTAGGTCATCAGCGTCTGGACGTAGGGCTGGTAGTCGTCGTTCATCGTCATCGTCATCAGCTTCTTGCTGATGTCGACCATGGCGTCTGTGAATATGCCCAGCACCTGCCCCTCCTCGTCCTCGTCCAGGCGGGACACGGCCTCCGAGATGAAGTCTAGACAGATGCCGTTGTCGCGTTCTAAGCCTTGAAGTAGATACGGCATGAGCGAGTCGTGCTCGGGATTGGCTTCTCGGCTGCAAAACGTCACCTCACGTTAGCATTCCCCATTCATCACTCCTCATGCTTGCTGGGGACCACAAAAAGCTAGCAAGTCAGGGCAGCAGGGCAGGCCCGATCCCCGTCCGACGGTCCGTCTGTCGACTACGCGTCGGTACGATCAGTCTGGGCACGCACCTGAAATACTCGGGCATGGTCAGGGCGAAGATGCAGTTGCTCATGCACAGCCGCTTCGCCTCCTGAAGCACCTCCATCCTCTCCGGCCGGATATCGCGCGCCTGCTTGATGGTCTTCACGACGCTCTTGAAGCATGGAAGGAGGTAGTCGAGCAGGGGTTTGTTGTGGGGGAACGCCGAGCAGGCTTCGATGATGGCGGGGTCGAGGTCGTCGACGCCTAGCACTAGGGGCTGGCCTCGCTCCTTCAACTCCTGGCTGAGGCCCGGCAAGAAGGTGAGATGATGGCCGTGGCGGTCCCTGGTCCGCGCCGGATGCACGGACACGCGGAAGAGGTTCGTCAGGATATGGTCTGTCCACTCGGCGTGGGTCTCGGGGTGGGCTCGTCGCGCCGGCGGATCGGTCGCGGGTCTCGCTGGATCGGGATCAACTTCCGAAACCTCTCTCTTCTTCGTGTTGGTGATCAGAACAGTACCTGCAGGTGTTGCGGGCGTCGCCGTGCCCGTATCGCTCTCCGAACCGAACGGTATGGTCGACGCTGTCGATGATGACGATGGCGGCTGAGGCGTCGTCGTCGCGGCAGCCTGGTTGCGAGTGATATTAATCTTCGGCCGTGGTGACTGCTGCCGCTGCTGCTGCTGCTGTCTCCCTTCGGCATGTGGACTTGCGTTGGCCGCTTCGCTGTTCCCTTCGGCGGCGGGTCTCGTGCTGCTCGAAGCTCCCGCGGAGCTCCCGTCCTCCAACTTGGGCGGGCCGGAAGCATCTCGGCTAGCGGCGAGCTTGGCCAGGCGGCGAGCGCGCATCTGCAGGACGAATACGAACAGGATGTCAGTTCTCCTCTTCTGCGGAGGCTACCTAGATACCTAGCCACGGGGAGCGAAGCTTGTCCAGGTGGTCCTGGAGGTACAGGGGCCTTACCTCTGCTGCGCTCGGAAGCGTTGGCTCCGGCGCCGGGTCCGGCGCCGGCTCCTGCGGCTGCTCTGGTGCCTGTTCGTTGGGGTCCATGGTGCTGTAATTATGAGGATGGTAGGAGGAATGGGAAGGTGTCAGAACGCTGCGACAACCCTTGAGACAAGGCTGAAGAGAAATGAGTGGGAGCGGAAGATTGGGGAGAGGGGGGAAGCGGCCGCAGGAATGTCGGTACTGGACGTTAGGTATGGATTGACTGTGCAGGTAGGCGGGCACGCAGGAATAGGTACCCGATTAGATGGTTGGGTCGCTCAGGCGAAGCTCAGCCTTCCCGACGAACCGCTAAAGTTTACTGAGCAGAATGTCTCACAGCAGGTGTAACATCCCCGCTGTTGACGTCGTTTTGTAGGCCGGCAGGGTGGCATGGGTGGGCTTCTTAGGGGCCAGTCGGCGAAGGCCCCTTCGTTTCTGCCCCGCCGTTGGGATCTGATGAACGGAACCTGATGCGTAGCTGAGACCCACACAGGCCGCCTCCCTTGATTTGCCGCTCACTGTTACGGCACCCGAAAGAAACACAAAGAAGGCCGGCGCGGGCACAATTAATAAGAGTCGCCCTATGAAGTTCGTTGGTGATCTTGCAGCAAGCGTCCCTTACGTATCGATGCTATGTACCTTTCTTTACAGTAAGGAATAACGAGTCTATATAGTCTACGGCCGACCCAGTACGTAAAGAATCTCCAGTTGCCAATTTTTCTAGATTGCCTCAGCTGAATGCAAGGGGTGCCAAGGCATACAGGCACGTGACAACTTACCTCCCCGTCCCCCTCGGGTCGGGCTTCCTTCCGAGGCCAGTGACGGCACATGTCCCCTTTTTTGCACATACTTCGCGGGCATCGTTTCCATTTTCGTTGGCAAGTATCTTCGTCATCAGATTCAGTTCCCGTTGAGGTATGGGGTATCTAATCTCTAGAAAGGGCCATGTAGCCTGTCTGAGAACGCCATACCGCCCGCCAAATACACCAAGCAAACAGAAAACGCAATCCAACATGCCTTACCCCCCCCCGTTCCCACCAGATAGATCCAGTTGAATACCGACTTTATACTCTTATCTTTTTTCCATACCCCATACACCGTACGTAGGGAAGTTCCCGTACATCAGTTTCCGCACTTGAGTTCCTGTACAAGAGCGTACGCCCATATCGGTTGCCAATCTTTCCGTTCGCCGGAACAAACCCAGAAGCATCCTGGCTATCCTGGCCAGGAAGTAGAACTTTGCCCATTCTCGCCACCAGCCAGCAGAGGCTCTCAGGCCCGCTGTTAGCCTGCATTATTATAGAGCCCACCCGTACGCCTGGGCTGTCCCAGGCGACGGCCTCCCCGTACCCGAGAATGAGAACGCCTGGCTGTGGTATGACCATATGCAGCGCACGTATGTGCCCCCGTGCTTCCACGTCCGCGGGTCCGTGCCGCTAGCCTGCGCCTCCTCAGAGGCGCTCTCGGTTGCTCGGCCAGCGCGCCGCGCTGTTGGGGACAGCGCCGCTCTGGACGGCGCTGCCCGGGCCCCAGCCGGGACTGGTACCCGAGCCGGAGCCGCGACCGGAACGGGCGCTTGCCGTGATGATGATGTTATCATCATCACTGCCGCCGCTGCGGGGGGTAGAGGCCATGCCGTCGCTGCCGCTGCTGTAGCCGTTGCCGTTACCGTTACCGTTGCCACTGTTGTTGCTGCTGTTGTTGCCGCTGTTGTTGCCATTATTGTTGCTACTGCTATTGCTACCGCCGTTGCTATTGCTGTTCTGGGGCCGCTGGACATTGTCCGTGAGCCAGTGGATGTGCCTGCCCATGTGGGCCATGGTGATGCACACCTCGCGCAATTGCTCTTGGACGCGGACCCCGTCCTGCGAGATCTGCAGCTGGCCGGAGGCGAGCTCGTCGACGCGCCTCTTGAGGTTCTCCAACTCGACCTTGAGGTTGTGTGTGGCGGACTCGATCCGAACCTGCTCTGTAATACATGCGCAGTGGATATACCTCTCGGGCGGGGGTTCCATGGGTTGGCCTTCGGCTGCGTTCCGCAGCTGCTTCTCCGTGGACTTGAGCTTGCTCTTCAGCTTCTCCGTCTCCTCGCGGTGGCATTTCTCCATGCGAACCATGCGTCCCCACAGGCAGTTGCTCTCGTGGCTGCCAAAATTCTTCTTCTTGTCCTTGTAGGGACAGCCCGTGATCCTGTACTTGCATTCGACCGTGCGGTCGGGGCAGTCTGCCATGTGGGCGTTGATCCGGTAGCGGGGCGCAGCCTTGCCGCAATGCGGGCACGTAATCTCCGTCTGCGAACAGTCCGTGTCGTAATGCTCGTCGATGGAAGCCAGATCCACACGCTTGCCACAGCAGGCGCAGTCGCCCTCCTCGTGCATGCATTTGTCACTGTCAATGGCCAGTCGGGCCACCAGCCGCTCGCAGCCGGGATCGGGGCAGTGAACCTTGGTGAAGGGGCAATCCTCGGCGTAGTGGTGGGAGATGAGCGATCGCTTGCTGACGTAGTCGCACCGCGCATTGGGGCACTTGACCACGAGGTCGTCGAGCTGGCACTTGAGGATCAGGGGCACCTCGCGGCCCGGGAAACGACCGCCCCGGGTCTCGTAACGCTGGAAGCGCCTGCGGTCAATGGGGCAAGAGTGGCTCTGCCGAAGACTCTGGGTGAGGCATTCCCGGCAGAAGACGTGGTTGCAATGAACGACGACGGGGTCGACGAGGGGGGACTTGCAGACTGGACAGTCGAGATTCTCGTCGTAAGGGCCAACGTACTCGAGGTTTGACCAGTCGAGCTTGGGCGGCTCGCGGGGCGGCTGGCCCGGTTTCTGCTCTCCGGTTTGCTGCTCCGCTATTTGCTGCTCTCCGGTTTGCCACTCGCCGGTCTGCTGCTGTCCGACCCGGGCTGGGGGAGGGGCCGATGCCGCAGTCGGCGCGCCCCAGCTGAGGGTGTTGTCCAGGAAGTCTTCCTCCGCAAGATCAGGTAGAGAAGTCTCAGACTGCATCGGTTGGAGGCTGATATATTCTTGGGGGCGAGGGGCTATGCCGCCATCTGGGCGGGTATCATCTTCCCCGTTGAGGAGCGCCGTAATGGTCATACCGGTAAGCTCCCTATTGTCGTCCCGGCCGAGGTGTTCCGGGGTGTTCGGAGGCGGCATTGCAAACTCCTCCTCTATACTCTATGAGCTTCTACTAGAGGGTGTTGGTCAAGAATGGATTATAGGGGATGGATGGGATTGTCCGAGCGCGCCAAACGGCTACCGTACTCATAAATGATGGGAGCGTGGGTGAATCGGTGGCACGATGGGGAGTCGCGACGCACGATGCGGGGCACCGTTCCGTCGAGGGCGGCTACAGCCGAGGGCGAGGGGAGTAAAAGGGGACCTAACAGCAGAGGATAACAGGAGGGAAGGTGAGGCCGGTTCGCGTTGAATCGGACGACACGAAGCGAGCGTGCAAAGGGTTCCGTGATGGCGTTCAGAAAGGCGGAGGAAAGTTTATGGGTTGTTGTCGATTAGGTACCGCCAAAGAAACGGGAACAGCTATCAGGTTCCTGCTGAGGACGCCACGGAACAACCTGGAAAGTTTTGGGGCTGCAGGGCTGAGATGACAGCGTAGGGCGCAGGTACCTTTAGGTGCGGTACGGCCGATGAGGCCGATAGCGATGATAAGGACAGGCCGAGGTCCACGCTTGCGGGGACCTAAAATTGGCGGGCCAACCCCGCGCTGTAGGCCGCGCTGTAGGCCGCGCTGTAGTGACTCGTCTCCTCGGGCCTCGCTCGAGTTGCGGGGGTTGCAGTGGAGGTAAGTGATAGTGGATGGAAAGCTTCATACAGTTTCCTAAATGGGATCCATAGATCGATTGCCTTGGGCTACTATATTTCGCCATGGTCCTGTCTTGCAGTCCGGATCTATCCCGTCCCTCGCAGCCGGAGGCTAAATCCTCCCTCCCGCTCTATACCTCGTAAGCACCCGGTAGGACCCTCCATAATAGCTACCTCCACTCTCTTCATGGGGCACTGCTGTACGTGCCCTCCGGGCCTGTGGAAATTACTGACCGTCCCGGGGCGGCGGAACCGGGCGGTAGGTCTCCGGCCGTGTCGTGTACTCGAGCCTCCTCAAGAGGCGGTAGACAGTGGAGGACATCATTTAGCCATAGGGTGGAGGGCAGTTTGCTTGCAGGTAAAAGGGACGGGCGTATCGACCATATAAAATGGCCACGGCCATGCCCCTGCTCCTCGAGGGCAGAGAAAGTTGATGTCGTCAAAGTAAAGGCTCAAGAGTCCCGAGTGCTGTCTTATCGAAAGAGACCCAACCTGACGTGGCCATGTATTACTCAACCGCGCCGGTCTTGTGCCTGCTCGTAGCAGCCGCGGGCGCAGCGGGCACAGCGGCTCCTCCGCGGCTGGCGCTGCCCCGACAGGCCGGTGGCGGCGGCGCTATCACACTCACGGTGGACGCGACGCGGCGGTACCAGACCATCGACGGGTTCGGCTTCAGCGAGGCGTTCCAGCGCGCCAACGGCATCGTGAACCTGCCGGAGAAGAAGCGGGCGGCGCTGGTGGACCTGCTCTTCAACGCCACCTCGGGCGCCGGCTTCACCATCGTGCGCAACGGCATCGGGAGCAGCCCGAACAGCTCCAACGACTGGATGAACACCATCGAGCCGGAGAGCCCCGGGAGCCCGGGCGCTCCGCCCAAATATGTGTGGGATGGGAAAGACTCGGGCCAGCTCTGGGTCTCGCAGCAAGCGGTAAGGCCCACCTAAAGGGGGGGGAAGAGAGAAAAAGAGGAGACACAAGAGGGGGTCACAAGAAAGGGAGAGAGAGGAGGGAGGGAGGGAGTGGAGAGAGAGGGAGGGAGTAGAGAGGGAGGGAGGGAGTGGAGAGAGAGGGAGGGAGTAGAGAGAGGGGAGGGCTGACAGACTTCCGTCGGGGAACGAACTTAAACAGGTGAAATACGGCGTCAAGACGTTCTACGCGGACGCGTGGTCGGCGCCGGGCTTCATGAAGAACAACAGCGTAGACTCGGGCGGCGGGTTCCTCTGCGGCAGCCCCGGGTCCAACTGCACGAGCGACTGGCGGCAGGGCTACGCCGACTACCTCGTCAAGCTCGTGCAGCTGTACCAGGTGAGGTGGCCCTCTGGGAAGGAAGGAAAAGCTGCACAGACGCTAACCGCCAGGCTCCCGACGACAGCAAAGCGGCGTGAACATCACCCATCTCGGCTTCCTCAACGAGCCTGACTACACGTGGGTCCATCCTCGCCCGTCTTTCCTCTGATCCTGACCGGGTCGACCGGCCGTCTGACCGACTGACCGACTGGCTGCCTGCAGGACGGCGTACGCATCGATGCGCATGAACGGCACGCAAGCGGCGGACTTCATTAAGGTGCTGCACCCGACGCTGGGGCGCAACAGCCTGGGCAACGTGGCCATCGCCTGCTGCGACGCGACGGGGTGGACTGCGCAGCTGGCGATGACGGCGGACATAGTGGCGGCGGGGGCGGACGGGCTGGTGGGCGTGATCACGAGCCACGTGTACACGTCGCCGATGAACGGCACGACGCAGCCGACGCGGAACAAGGTGTGGCAGACGGAGACGGCGGACCTGGGCGGCGCGTGGTCGACGGCGTGGTACTCGGGCGCCAACAGCAGCAGCACCAAGGGCGACGGGCTCACCTGGGCCGGGCGCATCCACACGGGGCTCACGGCCGGGAACGCCAGCGCGTACCTGTGGTGGGTGGCCACGCAGGACGCGGCGACGAACCACAACAACAACGAGAAGCTGGTGCTCGTGGACGGCGGCGACTACGTCGTGTCGAAGCGCCTGTGGGCGTTTGCGCAGTACAGCCGTGTCGTACGACCCGGCGCCGTGCGCATCGCCGTCTCCTCTTCGTCTTCGCCCACCTCGTCCGCCCCGTCATCGGACGGCCTCCAGACGACGGCCTTCGCGAACGCCGACGGCTCCGTGGCCGTGGTCGTCGTCAACCCGGGCGCGTCGGCAGTGGCAGTGACGGTGCTCGGGGCGAGGAAGAGCGCGGCGTCGGCGAGGGCCTGGGTGACGGACGCGGACCGCGACATGGCCAGCGTGCCGGCAATGGCGAGCGCAGACGGGGCCGTTACCGGCGTGTCGGTACCGCCGCGGGGGGTGGTCAGTTTTGTGATTGCGTGACTCCGCGACATTGATGCCTAGTAGGTAGATAGCCGCGTATCCGTCCCCGTGGAGACTGTCCCGGTTTCCAGCTTCACACGGGGAGAGGTGTGAGTCGGACCAACTGGGAGCGCCATTGAGGCTTATTGGAGGATGTACGTCCGGACGGAGCACGGAGCACGGAGCACAGAGCACGGAGCACGGAGCACGGAGCACGGAGCACAGAGCACAGAGCACGGAGCACGGAGGGCCGGCCGTTCAAGTTCTGTTCTGAGAGTGAGACCACAACAGTCGAGTAGGGCATGTAAGCAGTACAGTAGCAGCGCAGGCACAGCCACCTGCTCAACGGAACGCTATCGAATGGAATTGCTGACTGCAGTAGCTTCACGCGGCGTCGGCTTCCGCGCTGTTCACAGTCCGCTCCGGAAGCTGAAAGGGTCGTTGGTTGTCGATGTTGAACTCAGGTGTGGTGGAGGTGGGATTGGGGGCCGTTTCTATTCCCTTTTTTCGGGTCCAGGTACTTCCTAGACTGAGGTTAGCGCCGGACAGGGGCCTGTCATTAGGCGGATGCAGCCCGAAGCGAGGAAACTATTGCTGTAACACACACAGCTGGAGGAAGCCCCGCATTTCTTCCCCTCCCTCGCGCCCCTCATTTGTGTCTCCCTAATCTACAAGCTGTCACCGTGCGCTCCGTACTCCGTGCCTCAATTCCTCAATTCCCGACCAACTTATCCTCTCGTGCCTCTCTTCTTTCCGGGACTGCGCCCCCCGCCGCAGAAATGAGCAATACAAAGCGCAACGGCAATATCCCTCGTGTTGCTCCCGTCCAGCTGGCCTGCGCGACCGCGGCACAGGCGACCTACTGTGAGGAAAGCTGGGGGAGGGCCGGATGGGTGGTCTGGTTGCCGCCAGCCATGGTGCGATTCGAGAGATCGAGTCGAGGCCGACCCGCCCCCCCCCCCCCCTTCTGCTCCTGCACGACCGCAGCCACTACCAGCAGGCTGCAGGCAGCAGGGTGCAGGGTGCAGGGTGCAGAATGCAGCTAGACAGTCAGCCAGCCAGTGATAGCTACCTGGTGCTCCGCGGCAGGGCTCGGCCGCCCCCAGCTGGAACGGGTGAGCTGCGTTCCTCTTCGCTCCCTTCGCTGCGAGGGAGGGTACGCGATGTAACTTCGCCCGTGGTGGAAGAAAACGAGTGGGGATGGCCAAGCAGGCAGGCAGGCGGGCAAGCAGGCAAACGATGTCCACTGAGGTAAGGCAAGACGAGGCAGGCAGGAAGGCAGGCAGGCAGTCAGGCGGGCAGGATGAGGAGGCGAGACGAGACGATGGATCCGTGACACGCATTTATGCATGCAGCGAGCAAGTAAGTACTTAGAGCTGCCCTTGCCCCTCCTAAACCTAGGCCGCCATCTTCGCGAGAAATCCGTCTTTTTCGTCTCCTCCTTTTCTCTCTATCCCTCTCTCGAGACGGAGAAGGGTCGACAGCAGTGCTCTCGACTAGGCCCAACCCCCGTCCCCTATTCCCTATCCCCTGTCCCCTATTCCCTATCCCTTATTTCTTCTCCCCTATTTCTTATCCCCTATTTCTTATCCCCTGTTTCTTATCCCCCATTCCTTGTCCCCCACCACGATGAGCGCCCCCCTGCCGCCTCTCCCGCCCCCCGTGATCCAGATCGCGGGGCCGGCGAAGAAGGACCGCACCAAGACGCCGCAGGAGGTGGTGGCCGAGTTCTGGGACCGCTTCTTCGCCAAGAAGTCGGGCAAGGTCACGTCCATCTTCCCGCGCCGGCTGTACGCCACGCTGCTGCCGCCGGACACGCCGCGGGGGTCCAGTTCGGCGCGCAACGCGGCCGAGAGCTACGAGAGCGCCGCGCGCGAGTGCCGCGAGAAGGTGCGCCGCATCGTGCGCGAGTGCACCCGCACCAACGAGAAGTTCACCGACCCGGACTTCGACATCGAGAGTGACCCCAACGACAACTGCCTCAACGGCCTGGTGCGCCCCGACTGGGCCGCGCGCTTCGCCGATGACGCCGCCCGCCTGGCCGTGTCGCCGCGCGACCTGCGCCGCTCCCTCGACACCCTCGCCGCCAGCCGCCTGCTGGGGCCCTACGCCTCGATGCCGGTGGACATCTCGACCATGCGGGACTACGTCGGCGACGCCGCAGGCGGCGCAAGCGCCTTCCCCTTCCTCTTGGGCGGCGGCGCTGCTGCTGCGGCCGCTGCGGCCGTCACGCTCGGCCACGCTGACCCTAGCGCCGGCGAGGCCGCCAGTAGAATGCTGCACGAGCAACAGCACGAGCAGCAGCAGCAGGTCCAGCCGCCCAGCCACGGAGGCGGCGGCAGCGGCAGGAAGGGCACCGCGGCGGGCAACTGGTACCACCCGGGGTCCGTGCACCGGTTGGACTGGGTGTTCGAGAGCCCGCAGTTTACGATCGAGGGCTTCGCGGCGTCGGACATCAAGCAGGGCGGCAACGGCGACTGCTGGTGGCTGGCGGCGGTGGCGACCATCGCGCACAGCCAGCGGCTGATGGAGCGCGTGTGCGTGGCCCGCGACGAGGAGTGCGGCGTCTACGGCTTCGTCTTCCAGCGCGACGGCGAGTGGATCTCCACTGTCGTCGACGACAACCTGTACCTCAAGGCCGAGGACTTCGACTACTACGGCGACTCCTACGACAGCACCGGCAAGCGCGCGCGCGAATACCGCAAGCGCTACCAGACGGGCTCGGACGCGCTGTACTTCGCCAAGTGCGAGGACCCCAATGAGACCTGGCTGCCGCTGCTGGAGAAGGCCTATGCCAAGGTGCACGGCGACTACGAGGCCATCTCGGGCGGCTGGTCCGGCGAGGCCGTCGAGGACATGACCGGCGGCGTCACCACCACCATCATGACCAACCGCGTGCTCAAGAAGGACAAGCTGTGGCGCGAGCTGGTCAACGCCAACGGCGACTTCGTCTTCGCCCTCTCCGCTATCGGCACCGGCTGGGACTGGAAGAAGGGCGGGCTGGCCCTCGGCCACGCCTACTCCGTGCTGCGCGCGACCGAGGAGGTCGACGAGGACGGCCGCAAGGTGCGCCTCGTGAAGATCCGCAACCCCTGGGGCCAGCGCTCGCGCAGCGGCATCGGCGAGTGGAACGGGCCCTGGTCCGACGGCTCCAAGGAGTGGAATGCCTACTGGATCAAGAAGCTCAACCACACCTTCGGCGACGACGGCGTCTTCTGGATGGCCTACGACGACATGCTGCAGACCTTCTGGTACCTGCACCGCACCCGCCTCTTCGACGAGCGCTGGACCGTCATCCAGCAGTGGACCAGCGTCGATGTCGCCTGGGTCACCGGGTACCTGCAGACCAAGTTCCTCGTCGAGGTCCGCAAGGCCGGCACCGTCGTCCTCGTGCTCACCCAGCTAGACAGCCGCTACTTCCAGGCCCTCGAGGGCCAGTACACTTTCGCCCTGCACTTCGTCCTGCAGGAGGTCGGCGGCAAGCCCGGCGAACACCTCTGCCGCGTGCGCCCCGTGCACGAGTGGGAGAATCGCTCCGTCAGCTGCGAGCTCGACCTCGAGCCCGGCCGCTACGAGGTCCTGCCCAAGGTCACTGCCACCCGCGACGCCGACGCTAAGCTGGTCGAGGACGTCGTGCGCGACTGGGCCGATAAGAACCCCCAGAAGCTGCGCCAAGTCGGCATGCAGTACGACCTCGCCCACGCCCGCGGCGGCGTCACGGACGAGGACCTCGCCCTCGTCGCCAAGTCCGAGGCCAAGAAGAAGAAGGCCACCGAGAAGAAGCGCCGCGAGAAAGACAAGAAGAAGAAGGAGAAGGCCAAGGCCAAGCGCGAGAAGCGCGCCGAGCGCGCCAAGGCCAAGAAGGAGAAGGCCAAGAAGAAGAGGGAGGCCGCTGCCACCAAGAAGGCCAAGGCCGACGAAGCCGCTAAGGCTAAGGCCGCTAAAGCCAAGGCCAAGACCGACGAAGATGCCAAGGAGAAGGGCGGAACGACAGCGGCCTCCACCTCCACCTCCTCTTCCTCGGAAGACACCTCGGCCTCCTCGTCGACCATCCAGATCTACACGCCCTCCGAGTCGGCCGCAGGCGAACAGACTACCGCCACCGCTACCGCTACTCCTGCTACCACCGACGACAAGGAGAAGAAGGAGAAGACGAAGGGGGAGGGCGACGACGAAAAGAAAGAAGACACAAAAGACGAGAAAAAGAAGGAGGCAGAGGACAAGGAAGAGGATGGCGAAGAAGAAGAGGAAGAGGAGGAAGACGAAGAGGAAGAGGACGACGATGACGATGACGATGATGATGACGAAGACGAAGACGAGGATGAAGACGAAGAAAACAAAGACTACGATCCCGCCGGTCCCCCAGAGGAGGATGTTAACAATAATAATCCCACCCCACCCCCTTGGAACGCCGTAAGTGTATCCTCTTCCTCCATGATAATAGGTATTGCATATAGGTACTGACGCCCAGCCTGTAGGTCTGCGTTCTCGGCCTCCGCGTGTATGCCACCGACCCAGACGTCACTATCACCCTGGTGCAGCCCAAGTCCGCCGAGGAGGGCGCCAGCCTCGCCGTTGACGCCACCCCCGCCGGCGCAACCATGTAAATTGGTGCCCACTAAGGCAGGGCGATAATTCAAAGTGAAGAGTGTTAGAATAATACGATTTAATCGCAGTTGATTCCAACTGCCTTAAGAATCCGCCCCTTAGCTATAACATTGAACCATTTCGTCCACGTTTTGTTGTGTCCTGTAATCCGTAATTACTTAGCACTTGAAACTAGATGCGCGTAACCGCTATAGTTCCATGGTGGTATGTAAGAGTAGAGATCCTTCAGGCATCCCACTTCAACATGGCAAACCTCTCTTCCAAGCACTGCTGCAGCTTGCCCTCGTCGTCGCAGTTGAGAGCCATCTGCATCGCCATGTGGCCCCACTGCTTCGTTCGAAAATTGTCGCCGGCTCCGTACCACTCTACCGCCCGATTGAACGCCATCACAACGAGCCACTCGACCTCTTCTGCTGGCCACAGCTGTCCGGCCTGGAAATGGGAAGCGTCCAAAAGACACAACGTCAGCACGACGAAGAGGGGGGAGGGGGGGGCGGACAGAAAAAAGGGGGCTTATTACCACGCACCTCCTTTGCTTCCCGCACCATCCGGCACGTTTCCTCGAGCAGACTCAGAGCAACGTTAGGGCTCTGGTGTAGAGTTGCTTGAAAGAGGCAGCGGTTGTACTTCACAAGCTTGATCAGGGAGCCGCCATCAAGACCATGAAGCTCATTGACGATCAACTTCATCACTTCGCACAGTTCTAAAGCCAATGGTGGGGAGCACGCAAGCATGCCACCGCTGTTAGCAAGCAGAATTTAAAGGACGGCAATGTAGGGATATCTGAGTCTGAGACGGTAGGGCAGTACGGACCCTTTCCCGGAGGCTGGGACCGCAAGAGATTGTCCGCCATGGCCTGGAATGCTATCGCACTCTTGCACACCGCTGCCCTCTTCACGATATAGCCGCATTTCGCCCAGTCCCTGAATGCCGTAGCAGCCTCGAAGTCAAAGACGAACAGAAAGGACAGCTTGTCAAGCAGACCGCGGGCCACATGATCGTCGAGGCTTCCGAGCCGTCGCCCCAGCTCCGCATCGAACGCGCTGACGTGCTCGCGCACCGTTCGGTAATCATCAAGCTGCTGCTCTCCGTCTCTAGCGGATCTTGCGAGGCAAGCAAGCCCTGCTGAAACCATGAAATGGCAGGATAGCGTCTTCAACGACAGGTCATTGATGTCGACGCACGAGTCTGGGTAAGAAGCGAGCCTGGCGAGGATCTTCACGCAGCTTCTCAAGATCCTCACGGTGTGGCGAAGTTCCCAGTCCGCGGCATGTTTCAGTCCGATGTTGTAAGCATTTATACAGAACCAGTCGAGCTCGTCCACCTTGAAGAAGGGGGTCTTCCCATCCCCATCGGGATTGATAGGGTCCCTGTAGACACTAGCCACTACTGCTCACAGAATAAGAGTCCATTTTATTCCCTAGGTACACGGTAACATAAGGTAGGTAAGGAGAGATGGCTTCAGGAGGCGAAATTACAGGTGCTACTTACCGTGGTCAAACACGTCGCATAGTTGCTCAACGGCGGCGTCTTGGCTGATATCGGCACCGCCCCCCTCGATGATGGAGCACCACTGACGGATGGCGCAGCGAAAAAGCGCCGGAACGTGGAGACGGCCGGGGTTGGGTAACCCGTTGTCGTACTTCTCAATTAGCTTCCTTAGAGCCATGACCGAGCAGATCGCATCACCGGATTCGGTAGCGTCCACGACGCAGGCGTAAAGGTACTCTACGGAGGAGCTGATGGCTTCGAGGAACCGTGCTGCTAGTTCGTAATCGCCACTTCGGACCGCGATCTTGAGTTGCAAATACTGCGACCGCCGATCGTGTCGCGCCTCTTCCGACATGGATTCACACCATGCTATCGCTGCGACCAGGTCGTCTCCTTTGAGTAAGAAGTATAGGAGTTTCCTATAAATTTAATTTGGCATCCCGAAAAGTAGAGAAGAAACGTAGGGCATCGACTAACCTCTCAAACTTGGCTCTGTGTGGTGGCGCGGCCTCCTTGAAGACATCATTCAGGGCAAGTCGGCACCATCTCGCGGCGATGCCGTACTGGCCTTCATCTTTGTTGGACTCCTGTTCCTTCCACATCAGCTGCAACAGCGTCAGTCCCCTCGATTGTCCAGTGGGTGAGATTGAGGGATTTTCCGCCTTTCCCTTACCGTCAGCGCTGCCATGGCCGAGTCGACATGCAGGGGTCGTTGCAGCCCCGACAGTGCCTTTTCAGCTTCATCGATAGACTCGATAGTGTCTATCTGGCGTATTGCCATCAACAGCCGTGAGACAGCGAGCTTCCCGATCCAGTCGATGTTTTCACGGCTCCCTAGTAGGGGAAGCAATTCATCTAAGACGGCACAGCCATGGCGTGGGCTTCTTCCGTGCAGCTTCCGAATATGATGGGCGAGGAGCTTCAGTTGAGACTCGGGGAACCCGAGGTCCCTCGACGTACAAACCATGCGATGGAGAATGTCAAAGCATGTTTCGTTGTTAGATGTCCCCGTCGTCGACGATGCGTCGAGGACTTCTAGTTCCAGCAGGAGGACAATAGGGTGGTCTCCGAGTTCAGTTTTGAGACGCAGAACGAGATCCTCGGCGAGTTTGAGCCCATCGGGCGTTTTGAGTGCTAGGGCCGTAGTCACTAGGGCCTGTATGATAGCTTTGCGAAGCTCGACTGTGTCTAGGGGTAGAATCTCGAGGTCCTGTGACTGAAGCACCCCATCAGCACGGCTGAGCCACTTCAATGCCGCCGCAAAGTCTCCTTTTGACGACAGGTCTTTCCCGATCTCAAACAGGGCTTCCGCAATTGGGTAGGCGCCGTGAGGATCCAATGGTGCCTGCAAGAGGTTTGCGTTCTGCTCGTAGATGCGTTCGACGATTTGTAGACTGTCATTTTGCTGGTGCTAAAATCAGGAGGTCAGCTACAGGCTCCCGAGGCTTCGGGATGATAGCGGTATTCACAAGGGCAAGGCGGGTCACAAAAAGCTCCGTTTCTAGCCGTCTGAATTCTCGCACTTTGTCTTCCGGGGCCGAATTAGACAGATCACGGAGACGGTTGCTGTAATCAGTAGCTTGCTGCAGAGCCAGTTGGCCAAGCTCGATCTTGGACCCGTCTGTTCAACCTCAAAGTGAGCAGCAAAACGGAATAGTGTAATAGACATGATAGGATCGCAGGTAGGCTCGAAGAGGAGGATTGGCAATACGAGCACGTACCTAGACATGCTCGGATCGTGTTCAGGGCTATCTTCAGGAGATGCACTGCCGCTGTAAAGTCCGTCTTCTCTGGTGACCACTGGGCGAGATTGACCATCTGGAAGGCTAGAGAGCGCGCGCACACGAGCAGCGACCTCCAAGGGGCGCCGGTAGCGTCATGATCGTTGGGGCTCGTCTCCCGATCCAGGCGCACACACATATTCCAGAGGTCAGTCCCCACCTTATCTGCGTCTGCGTCGCCATAGGCGCGCGTCTGAGCGAGACGGATGGTGCAGATATTCGCTTGAATTTCGTTGGCGAGCGTCTTAGCGGCAGCAGCATCCTTATAGTCCCGAGGAAGGCGCTGTAGCAGGGTTGATGCAAAGCCTAAGCAAAGAAGGCCGTACCGGAGGCACAGGGAGAGAAATTCAGCACGTGGAAGGAGACCGGGGAAGATAGGAAAGATGATGGTGGCCAGGGGGAAATAGCGAAGGCGCATGGGCCGGACTTCCACACAGAACAGGGACAGGATGGACGGGGATGAGAGAGGGGGAGAGGGAAAAGCGAGGGAGGGAGGGGATGGTCCGGGGATGGATGGGGATGAGGATGGGGGAGACATACCGACAACGAACTTGATTCGCTTTCGTTTGCCCCCAACGGCTCGCACAGCATCTGCTGTCTCAGCAGCAGCCGACATGGTGCCCTAGTGTAAGTCTCAGGTTTATCGGCTTCCGGCCGTTTCGTACCTGACCTCAACCTTTTTTTTTTTTTTTGGCTGTTTGCGGGATGCCGTGACACCACCGGCAGGCAGGCAGGCAGGCAGGCAGGCGGGCGGGCAAGCTTAGGGGTAAGGGAAGATCTCTTGTCTCTCTTGTCCTGTATGGTACCCATGCACACACAAAGATTTTGTCACTTGTGGTATGTGACAGGTCGATATTGGTACCTGTACGTGGAGCGGCTGCAAGACGGGTAGGGATCAATGCGTCCTGTGGAGAGGCGGCAGATGGTTGCTACTGGAATCCTGCGGTGGAATGGATTGTCTCGCGACGCCGCTTTCGCGAGCGGAATTGAGAGAATGAGAATTGAGGTAGAACGGAAAAAGAGATCGTAGGACCTGACAAATCCCACCTGTCGCACGACGACGTGCAGTATCTTTTCTAGGTATCTCTTGCGATAATCTCGGCGGTCTTCTCGACGAATTGTTCGGCTATAGGGGGAGAGAGATGCGGACAGAAATAGAGTCACAGGAGATGAATGACAGGAAGTGCGAGGACATATCCTGCAGTACTTGAAATTGGCACCGGCGGAGGGCTAGGAGGTTCCCGGTCTTGTTCGCGCCTTCTTCCCCTGCTCCCGATCCGGAAGGGTCGACGCGGAAGATTCGATGCAGGACCAAACCGCTGCCGAAAACGGCATTCACCACCTCGGCTGCTCCTTCCCACACTGTCAGTCTTCACCCGCATCGCCCCTGCGCTTTCTGGGGACCTACCTGGTAGGTACCTGTAGTGAGGTATGGAAGGCTCTCAGTTTGGCACTTCATGCCCCAGAAGGTATAGAAGGTAGTAAAAGCCGGGTAGTATTATCTTGGCCTAAGGTTGAATGAAGTCGATATGTACCGATCCATGCCATGGATCCCTCCAACCTGCCCTCCCCCTCCCCCACCCTTCCAACCCGTGTAGTATATAAGGTACCTTGTACGCACTAGAACTCCAAGGCTGTATCCAACCCAACCCCAGAAGGGAAAAAAACATTACTGAGACAGCGAGGTAAAGGCGAGAGGATAGAAGTAAGCGGTGTGTGTGACCTGGATTGGAGATGACGGTGGCGGTGACGGTGACGGTGACGGTGATGGCGACGGCGCCATTGCCATTGCTTTGTAGCCGCCGGCCAAAGATGAGAGCGAGAGGTACAGGCAGTCGAGAATGGTAGGTTTCGTTATGAATGGAGAGGATCATGTGGCAGGAAGTTTCCAACAATCAGACTCGGGCTATGTGCGGGCGGGCAGTCAAGGCAAAAATAATAAGCGGTCAGCGCAGCTCTATCGGGTCGCCCGCCTTGAGAAAGGGGAAGAAGGAGGGCGAGGCTAGGAGAGAAAAGAGAGAGGCGAGTACGGCTTACATCTTGTGGTCGTCTCGCCGGATCTTGAGCGAGAAGCAGCAATTGACTGTGGGGTCGTTGGACTGGTCGTCGGGGTTTTTCAACGAGCAGGCCGTCAGGAGGGTATCGTGTGCCGGGTCGAACGCTATGGTGCCGAATTCTTCCCAGTACCGGACCAAAGAGTCTCTCGTCAGGATCTCGTGCAAGGCGATTTTGCCCTACGCGGTAGCGGGGAGGGTAGATGTGTTAGCGGGAGGGGCGGGAGGGCAAGAGAACCGTGAGGGAGGAAGGGGGATGGAAGAGGGGAAAAGGGGGGGGGGGGAGGAAAAAAAAACCTACGTCTCGTAATCTCTCGACGGGAACGTGGATGAGCTCGGCCATCTCCTTGTTGCCCCTGAAGATCTCGCCGGTCCGCCGCCAGCAGCAGGCCGGCACCGCCATGCTGGCGAAGACGCGGTCGTACTCCATCAGGGTCTTCTCGAACCACATCTCGACGTACACGAGCTCCATGTCGGTCAGGGCCTGCATCTTCTCGCGGAACTTGGGCCGGAAGCGGTCGAGCTGCCTCTGGATCCTCTGCTTGGACGCCGGGGCGACCATGTGGCTGTCGAGATAGGCATGGAGGCGCGCGTAGCCCTTGACGTAGTTGAACGGCTTCAGCAGGCCGGCGTCGTACTTGGCCTTCAGCACCTGCTGCATCCGCTCTTCGGGCGTGTCGTTGCCCAAGCTCGAGGGGTCGGCGGCCTTGAGGTAGTACTCGCGGGCTTTGTCGATGGGCACCACGCTCGCTGGCCGCGGGATGGCGCTCCCCTGGTCGCTACCGGGGGGGAGCATGGAACCCGCGCCCGATATGGCGCTCGGCGGGAGAAGGCTGCTGCTACTGCCGCTGTTGTTGTTGTTGGCGGTGCCGCCGGCGGTGTTGCTACTGCCGGCTCCGTTGTCCAGAAAGTCCGACATGATGCCGGGCTGGGCGTTGTTCGGTAGCAGATCGCTCTGGTCTTCGGCGATGAGGGCGCCGTCATCGAGCATGCTGCTGTGCAGGAAGTCGTTGATCAGGTTGAACTCGTTGACCTCGGGCGCGATCATATAGTTGTGGTGGTAACTATGCATGTCGTTGTAGGGGTTCCGGGCGGGCAGCCAGGCATCTGATAATCTAAGAACTGATAAGATGGCAGCACGTAGCAGCCCGGCTCAGCGGTCCGCTCTATCCCTTTTTGTCCATTTCCCCCCCTTGACACCTTGGGTACATAGGTACGTAGCCAGGTGCGAGGGTGTTGGGGAGTAGTGAAAAGAGAAAAAGGAGAAAAAAAAATAGCAACGGCTCGAGGGGTTACAAGACCTACATTGGTTCAAGTTACTCGTGCTCATAGCGTTGGGCTGTATTCCAGAAACCGGCGTCGGTTGCACAAGCTGTAGTGGGTTGCTCCGGCCCAGCAGACCTGCATTGAAGGCCGACTTGGGCGCCGCCTGGCCCCCTCCACCACCTCCTACTCCGGCTTCTCCTCTTACTGCTGCTCCTCCTCTTCCTCCTCCTGCTCCTCCTCCTGCTGCTCCAGCTCCAGCTCCCGCTGCTGCTCTTCCCCCGCCGATGCTGCCGTTCCCGGCGCCGCCTGCGTCAAAAGATGGGGACACCATGGCGTTCGCAGCGGTCCGGTCGAGGGAGCTGCACAAATCGGAGGGGGCCTCCGAGTCGTCTGCGGCGGAGGCTCCCGCGACGCTCTTGGACTTTTTGGAGGTGTCCACATCACGCGGCTCGTCGTGGCAGAGATGGCCGATATTGCGCTTTATGCATCTTGTGCAAGGTCGTTCCTGTCGGGCAGTAGATCACTCGGTCAATAGGGGGAGCGGGGACGGTCAGGAACAGGCAACGTAGACCGCATTAGTTGGCCACAAGGAAAAAGCCACGCCGGCGCACGCACGCACGCGCGCGCGCGCGCGACACCCAGCACGACAGGAGGCCGGGGCCAACCAGGAGGTGCGGATAGATAGAAAGGGACGCAAAAGGAGCAAAAACGGGAAATTCGAAAAAAGCGAGCAGGGACAGGGGTAGGTCAGGTACATACAAGATCGCACGTCATATGCTGGCGGCGGAGGACAAGTGAGGCAAGAGAATAGATGAGTTAGTCCACAATCCACAGTCCACAGGGATCCCTATCGCCAACGCCAGCGGCGAGCGGTGACGAGCAGTAGCGAGTAGCAGCCAGGAGCAGCCAGGAGCAGCCAGCAGCGAGCGGCGTATATGCAAGCCCGCTGCTCTGTGCAATCCTGCGGTCACTCGTGAACGGGGCAATAGTTTGCGCCCATACCGTGGGCGGGACCAATGAGGGCGCAGGCCCGGTGTTCGGAACGCAATTGTGTGGTGACTTACAGATCGACGGCAATATACGCAGGCTGTGGGAGCGCGAGCGACAGGGTCAGTAAGCTCGCGACGGACGGGTTGGGGCAGCACCAGCCAGCGCCCAGCGCCAGCGCCAGCGCCAGTAGCAGCAACCCTGGAAACTGGAGAGACAGCTGGAGGCTGGAGGCTGGCAGGTGGGCAGGGAAGACCGGGGGGGGGGGGGGGGGGAGATAGGTGGATGGTAACACATACCGTGGTTCACCTTGCGCCTCTTCTTGGGAGTCCTGTTAGCGTCGTCCGTCGTCGGCGGCAAATGCCCGCTGGGGAAATGGTGGAGGTGTTGGGTATCGCGGCCGTTGCTGATATTGCCATCCTGCCGGGCGGTGGTGGTGGTGGTGGTGGCGGGAGTGGCAGTAGCAGCAGCAGCAGTCGCAGCAGTAGCAGTAGTAGCAGTATTGGTGGTGGTGGTAGCGACGGCTTTGGAAGAAGGGCTACCGGCAGCATGATTATTGCTGCCGTTCCTGTTGGTGCTGCTGTCGCCGTCGGGCCTGTGACCCCCTGCCCGCGGCTCGTTACCATTCTTCTTGTCCATGGCTTTGGCAAAGTGCGTGCGTGCGTTCGTGCGTGCGTGCGTGCGTGCGTGCTCGCGTGCTTGCGCGCGCTCGCCTAAGTATCTCCCCCTTCCTCCCCTTGGCTGCCCGCCCCTCTCTCTTTTGACGCTCTAGGCGCTCTTCCCTCTGTTCCTTTTTTTTTCTTGGTGGCTTCTTTGCACTCTTTTTTCCCCCCCTGCGTCACTCAGGACGCAGCGCCGGTCCCATTGGGCCTGGATGGTTACGCAATGGGCGTCAGGCTCGTGGCTCGATTGCGGTAAGGGCTGGCGGCTTTTTGCAGGGCCAGCACGATATGATTCGACCACAGCCGTTCCGAAGCCTCCCCCTCAGCGCACACGTCAATGCGGTCGTAGAGGCGTGCGAAGGGGGCGATCGGCGGGGCGAGACCTGGGCGGAGAAGGGTACGTAGGTATGTATGTATCTGGGGTAGGTCAAGCAAGTAGGTACGCAGTATGTATGTATGTGTGTATGTGGGCAGGGAAACCAGCAGGTCGCGCGGTACGTGTTGCGCTGTGCGATACGAGGTTCAATTGATCGATGTGTGTAGCGGCGGCAGCAGGCCCGTCATCGGGCGGCGATTCTGCGGTCAGCCAGGCGGGTTGCGTCGTCCGTCGTCTGCCGTCGTCGTCGTCGTTTGTCGGCCTCGTGGACGTCGTTATCGTCGTCGTCGCTCGCTCGAGGGCGGGTTGAGGGGGGGGGGGGAAGCGGTAGAAAGGGAATAAAACAGGAACTAAAAAAAAGGTCGAGCCTCGGTCGCTTCAGTTTAGTCACTCGCGTGCCGCTGCGGGCGGCGCAGCGCCCAAAAAAAAAGGTCGTTAGCAAGGGTCTAAATGGATCGCCGCGGCGCCAGCGACCAGTCGGGGCGGAGGGCGAGGGCGCTGTTCAGAGCCACCCCCTCCCAGCTCCCAGGGAAGTACCCAGCAGCAAGTGACCATCGCCCGGCCTCGGCTGTACGTAATAAAGCCTTCATGTTTTCTGTCGTCCAATGCCTCGAGGCAAGCTCCGAATCGTACGGAGGCACGATTATGTCAGACCGCCAAGCCGCGATGGGCGAACGCGCAGCCTTACCGGATTACGAGATAGCATCCCTCGCAAACCCTGACACCTCCCCGAGTAAACCTGCCGGGACAAGGGCGGTCGGCTTTTTGTTTTTTTTTTCTTCTTTTTTTTTCCGGCTGCCCGGCTGGCTGCTGGCGGCGCGGGGCTGAAATGCTCCCTTCATGCGGTGGCACGCTCTAGCGCACTCTCAGGTACCCAGGAGTGCATAATACCAGTACCCTAAGTGAGAAAAGAACATCGCGGATGGTGAGTGGTAGCCGAGTATTAGAAAGTGTCCGGCTTCCAGTATTAATTACGCGTGCGCGCCCTCCCTCTCTCTGCCTGCATGCCACCGCAGGCGCGCCCGTCCGTGTCTGCCGTGAGACTCGATATTTCTGCTGGGGTTTCAATTGCCCGGGCGCGCTCAAAGGAGGCGGGCAGGGACAAGCATCGTATGCCTATGCGCGCATCCGGTCGGTGCCTGAGTGGCCTGGCCGGCCTGGCCTGGCTTCCGCTTGTTATCTCTGTGCGCTGCAGCCGGCAGCCAGCCCGGTCCTGGTCGCGGTCCCGGTCGTGGTCTCCGTGGTTCTTGGAAGGTACCCGGTCCTTGCCGTTACTATTACATGCTTATACTTTGATATATGTAGCACGGCAGATAGCACCGAACCTTCAATGGCGACCCTCGATATCCGGCTCTACATGTATCTATCCTCCGTGCTCTAGTTGTCGGCTCAACAACAGGAAACCAACTTTCATCCTTCCCTCCCTGCACGCATTCCTGCTTTTTACCTGCTCCTGGTGGCCACGCACATGCATGGCCCAGCCATCACTGGGCGAACCCGTCCGGGCACTAGCGAGAACGGATCCGGCTCGCCCACCTTTTGTCGTCGCTCGCCTTTTCCACCCCCTCGGTTGTCGGGTTGCCGATTCGGAGCCTTCCCTCCCCCCCTCTTCCCATCCCTTTCCCCGGCCAAGCCCGCAGCGAAGTCAACAAGTTACCGCCCAGCCGTCCGCCCAGCCGTCCGCCCAGCCGTCCGCCCAGCCGGCAGCCCCCCTTCTTTCTTCCGTAACAACCCGATGCGAAGTGTACTCCATAGAGGCGTCATGGAATAGACCCAGCAGAAAGCTGGTGCCGGTGCGCCGAAACGTGCGACGCCCGCCTTTCTTCTCTACGTCGGCACCTTTGACTACTCGTCGCAGATAGGAGGGTGCGGGTGCTTTTACGCGTTCGCATAGTACCTGGCCTGGAAGTACCTAGTATCCGTCCAGACATTACCTATCCTCCACGTCATGTCATGTCGTCCTCCCTTTCCTAGCTTTTGGCTCTCGACCCTAGTATCCATCGGTACGACTAAACATTGTCCCCACGTCACGTACGTATCTGCCATATTCCCTCCATTTCCTCCCCACCTTTCCTTACCTTTTGGCTTTTGACTCTCCGCCCCGCTCGCTCCCCTCTCCTCCGCTCGCTCCCCTCTCCTCCGCTCGCTCCCCTCTCCTCCGCTCGCTCCCCTCTCCTC
>JAKLNC010000582.1:0-10594 GCA_022813145.1 Barbatosphaeria neglecta
CATTGTTTTTTGACATCTAACCACTTACCTACTTTCCTCCCCCCCCCCCCCCCCCCCCGGTCTTCATTTTCTTGCCATGCAACAACGCCGCGGCTATGCGTTTGACGAGAGAGGTCTTCCGGGAACCGAAACCGGGATATCCATGCCCTGCCGAGGGAAACGGGACACCGCGCCGCGCTTCAACCTCCCCGACGAGCCTCCCCGGATGCTTATTCCGAGAAGCCTTGCTCCAGCAATAAGACACCATGGACTTCTACTAGTAGAGCCGCTCGTGAAAGCCGATCAATGGTTGGGGGCTCCGATCGTGCCCGGACAAGCCGAACCGAACCGAAGCTCCTCGGTAACAGGAGGGGTGTCAGCGGCTCTCGGGAGCTGCTGCTGCCCAAGTACCTACTCGTGACAGTGTGACAAGAAGTAAAGCAGGGCAATTTACGTTCTACTAGGGATCCAAGGCCGGTGCAAGATATAGGCCTATAGGAAGAGCGAACAACCCAAGCCTCGGGAGTTGATGATCCACGATGCTCCCGGAACCAATCGCGGCCACTGAAGAGAAACAGCCCAGAGGTCCTAATTCCTTTACGAATGGATTCGGACTCGGCGCGGGGTACCTCCAGGTAATCCAGCACATCCAGCGAAGGCCACCCAATTTCAACCGAGTTCCAGCTCCAAGTCCGATAAACGGTACACAGTGTCAGGGAGGACAGCCCAGTTGGTAGCCACCCGTCCACTCGTGCACCCGTCCGGCCGTCCAGGCCGTCGCAGCCCGCACCGCCCGCCCCTGGAGGGTGCCGCACTGCACACGCCGCTTCTTGGACCCCTCCTGGGCGGGCTCCCCTCCATGACGAGCTCTCTCTACCTTATTTTACCCGACGACCAGGGAAAAATCTAAATAAGAGAGCTTCGACGCCAGGCAAAATCGTACAACCTCCTACATCCTTCTCGCACTTCCTCATCTTTCGCCAAAACTACATACTTACTTCCAGGTACGATGTTGGTGTCGTAACCACCTCTCCACCCCCCCCTTCATCGGCTGCACGCTCGGCATTGTAAAACTAATCTACTAACTGCTCACCCTTCTCCCGCAAGCAGCTGCTGCAGTTGACGCGCAACTTCGCTCTACCTGCCCCTCCCCCGCACTCGAACTTTCGCGTCTCCCTTCTAACCCCCCCTCTCATCGCCACAATGGTTAAAGCCGGTACGTTGCAACTGCGCAATTGGTCCATTGGCTTATACATTGCTTGGGGGCAGAACGACGATAACTAATTCTAGCTACCTTGTGCAGTCGTCGCCGGTGCCTCCGGTGGTATTGGACAGGTTCGTCGCCCATAGCATAGAGAGGGAGAGAGAGAGAGAGACAGAGAGAGAGGAAGAGAGAGAGAGAGAACTGAATCAACGACTAATATCCTCCTTTGCTGAGCAGCCCCTGTCGCTGCTCCTGAAGCTCTGCCCCCTCGTCGACGAGCTGTCGTTGTACGATGTCGTCAACACGCCCGGTGTGGCCGCCGACCTGTCCCACATCTCCTCGAATGCGGTCAGTCTTATACTGCCCACCTTATATACACATATCATTATCACCCCCCGCGTGGAAGGCGATGGTTCGCTGATGCCGGTTGGGGACGTTGCGCATGTGTAGAAGGTGACCGGCTACCTTCCTCCCAATGAGGGCGCCCGGACCGCCTTCAAGGGCGCCGACATCATTGTTATCCCGGCTGGCATTCCCCGTAAGTTAGGACAGCCCCCCCCACCCCTTTTTAACAATATGTGCGCCCATTAACCGGCCGGGACGGATCCGAACGGGAACAGGCAAGCCCGGCATGACCCGTGACGACCTGTTTAACATCAACGCTGGCATCGTCAAGGGCCTCATCGAGACGGCGGCCGATGTCGCGCCCGAGGCCTTCATCCTGGTCATCTCCAACCCGGTCAACTCGACGGTGCCGATCTCGGCCGAGGTCCTCAAGGCCAAGGGCGTCTTCAACCCCCAGCGCCTCTTCGGCGTCACCACGCTGGACATTGTCCGCGCCGAGACCTTTGTCGCCGAGATCGCCGGCAAGGCCAATCCGCAGGAGCTCACAGTGCCCGTCGTCGGCGGCCACTCCGGCGAGACTATCGTCCCGCTCTTCAGCCAGGTCAAGCCGTCCGTCACTATCCCCGACGACAAGTACGACGCCCTGGTGAACCGCGTCCAGTTCGGCGGCGATGAGGTCGTCAAGGCCAAGGACGGCGCCGGCTCGGCCACCCTCAGCATGGCCTACGCCGGGTACCGGTGAGTTTTAAAAGAGGCAACTACCGAGATCATCGGAAATGCGAGAAAGGCGCGACTGACAATATTGCGTGTGCCTAGGTTCGCCGAGAAGCTGCTCAAGGCCATCAAGGGCGCCAAGGGCCTCGTCGAGCCTAGCTACGTCTACCTCCCCGGCATTCCCGGCGGCGAGGAGATCGCGAAGAAGACCGGTGTTGAGTTCTTCTCCGTCCCCATCGAGCTTGGCGTACGTAGACACATCTGACTGCCTGGCCGCCCTTTTTGCACATCCCCCCCCTTCTGTCCATCCTTGACACTATGACCCGGACATCCGTCAAGGCTAACCATACCATGTCTACTCACAGCCCAACGGCGCCGAGAAGGCCGTCAACGTCCTCGCCGACATTGACGAGAAGGAGAAGAAGCTGTTGGAGAAGAGCATTTCCGGGCTCAAGGACAACATCGAGAAGGGTGTCAAGTTCGCTCAGACCCCGGCGCAAAAGTGATTTGAACCCTCCCCCCCACCCCTCCCTCTTTGCCCGTCTTTTCTCTCTCCATATCTCCCCACCCTTACCTGTTTGGCTTGCTTCTCTCTCTCCCTCATTTTTTCGCCATGCATGCATACACCTACAGATGGGATGTTCAGTTACCTTGCCTTCTTGTTTGCTCTTGAGATAGCTGCGTGTGGCTCCATGTAGAGAGAGAAATCGAGACAACTAAAAAAATAAAGATTGTAAAAAGGGCGCTGAAGAGAGAGAGAGAAAGAGAGAAAGAGAGAGTAAAAAGTTCCGTTAGCTGATTGGTTTCGTTATTTCTCTACCTCTAGGTTGTAGGGGGTCCGGGCTTCTAGGTATGGGCAGGAGGAAGAAATTCACCACCGTCCATGCCGTGACTCCAGCCCGTTTTCGTCGTCGTCGTCCTCGCTGTCGTCGTCACCCGAGACCGCCGTCTACCTTCTTCCCTGCCGCGACTGAGAGGAGGATCATCACCAAGTTTGGTCTGGTTCGGTCGACGAAAAGAAGTCGGGCGGGGTTACCTTGGGGAGGAGGGCGGAGGATAGGATATCCTGTAGATAGGCCTCTCCTGTTACATCATATATACCTAGAATGAATCTCATCATCCATGTTTCCTTTCTTCTTCCCACCCCCTACCCCTTTTTTTCTACCTGCCTCTACCCAGCTGGAAATTTCATAGCATGCGTGCAGGGTATAAAAAATCGCTCTCATCCTTGATCCTAACTGAGTAGTTAGATAATTAGTCCCCAAAACGCCGTGCGCCAACCGTAAACGCCTTCTACACCGTGGTCCCCCCCCTCCTCTTCGTAGAGGCCAGCAGAAGGTCACCACCCCAAAAGAAAAAGGACCGTGCATAGTGGGAGTATCGGGATTAGGATAGCTTAATCGTGAACCGCCCTGTAAGAGCAGGCTATAATAGCATCCGGGTGACCGGGGCCGCGGACGTCCAAAAGTGCCTCTACGCCTTGGCGGGGATAGTCCTGATCTGGAAGACGGCGCCAGGCAGCTCGCTCGTCTCGGCCTGCACGGTGGCGTTGATGCCCATAGCAGCCAGGGCGCCGCGGACGATGCCGCAGGGAAACCACAGGAACTGCATTGCGTCGCCCGCTCCGGTCAGTCATGTACGCAGCGGCGGATGTGGGGCCCTACTCTGCCTGAGGGTAAAATAAGAGAGGTGAGGAAGGGAGGAGGGAGGGGCTCACCGGCTGGGCTCTGACTATGGCCTGTCCCCCGGCCACGGTGCTCATCCGCGAGAAGGGCCGGAATGAGTTGTCCGTGAGGACGTACACTCCCTGTTGCGACGGCTATAGTTAGCTTTCTTCCTGTATACCTTCTGATAGTATAGTTTAGAGGCAATACGCACCCTGTGATTCGTCTTGAGGTTATCTACCTGCTTCCGGAAGACGAGCGTCCAGAGGTCCTTGCAAAGGAACTTGATCACGTCCAGCGTGTCGTTGAACCGCGGACGGTCGCGGGAGAACCTGGGTGAGCGAATCAGTCTCTCAAGCTCTCTCTCTCTCTCTTCGTGAAAAGCGACGTCATGCTGGTATCTCCTCTCCCGTATTATGCAGGTAGGTCGGCGGGCAGGGGAGGTAGGAATGTGATATAGCAACTCACCGCTCAACCAAGCCTTGACCAACGCGATATCCTAGTCCCTCAAGCCGATAGAACACGGCATCGCGCTCCTCATCTTCATCCATCCCCTTGCTCCGAGGCCCGGTCCCCGTCCCCGTGCCTGAGGCTATACTCCCCGGACCACCAGCGCCCACAAAGCCCCCACCACTGCCGGGACCGCTGCTCTGTGCCAGTGCCTGGGCTTGGGCCGGCCCCGCCTGACCCGGTGTCGGAGCTTCCGCCGCGCCGTTCGGTGCTGCCGCTTGACCCTGCCCCGGCGCTGGCGCGGCCGACGTGGACGGCGTCAGGGGCGGGGGGAGCTGCTCGAGCGCCTGGGTCTCGAGCTCGTTTGCGACGCGGTAGGCCATGGGCACGAGCTCGATGAGGAGGAAGTCGAGGCAGGAGGAGTTGAGGAAGGTGGCGGATGGGTCCGACGCATTGTACGGCGGCATCACGGCTTCGAACGACATCGTGGTGCTGGCGGCGCTGGCGGCGCTGGCGGCGCTGGCGGCGGTAGCGGCGGAAGTAGTATACGAAGTGCGACCCTTGCTAGAGGGTTGGAGGTGCGCTGTCACGGCGATGCGCTTGGGGCATTTGAGCGTGGGCGCGCGCCCCGGGATCAAAAGCTTGAGGCTTCTTCAGGTACGACGTGGGAGTATCGCCAGGTCTCAAACGGGAAAAAATAGAGCTCTTCTTGTAGTGGAGAAGTGCTTTTTCCAACAAGGTCGACAAGCGGCGGGCGGATGAAGCTTCTACGGACTACTTGGAGCAGCAAAGTGCCTGTTGTGGAGTGGTTCCGCTGGCGATTTAAAGTGGGGGCACCAAGTGATGGTGCAGCTGTGCACAGAACCGCGCTCGGCATATCGACGTGTACTCGAAAAAAAGGATAAAAAGAGCAAATCGCCTCTCTTGCTAACGACTCATAAGCGGGTATCCCGGAAACTGCCTCCTTACACCCTGCTAATAAATGCGCTCCGGTCAGGTAGAGTAGACTTTCCAAGGAAATGAAAAAAAAAAAGAAAAAGGGGGCCATGGCGGGCCATGCCATCGAGTAACAGTACCGGTGCCGTTTCGCCGCCCGCCCTTTTCCCCAGTACCCAACCCATCCTTTCTCCTTGTAATTCCTGCCGAGAAACCGTCCTGAAAAGGCCGGTGTCTATATCCATCTTCGTCGTATGAAAAGGTCATGTACCCCGGGGCGCATGCCTACCGAAGGTGAACAACGGCTTTCGACGAGATGGAGCTTGCCGAAGCTAGTACGCCGATCCGCAACCCTAGAGAGCGAAACTGTTGACACGCAGTCTCTTCCGTTGCGGGGGAAATAAAATATCGTCCCCTTCTACACCATTGTCATGTGCTCTTCTGTGCACCTAGAGCAGTCTCCGACATGATCTCCTCGTGGCCTAGGTGATCAGTTGAAGCCGCCGTAAGGGAGTCCAAACTGCTGCCGCTTCGGAGGCGGGTCCGAAGGTTCGTCGTCGTCGGACAATGTGAGGTCAATAATCTCCATGTATCCTCGCTTATTACTGGAAGACGCTTGCCGAATGGAAGAGGGGGTCCCGTTGCTTGGTGTCGCCCTGCTGGTTCCTTGTGCCGGGCGGGCGGGCGTTGATGTGCTGTTTCTCTGGCCGCGATAGCTCACATCGGCGATGAGTAGGTCGTCATCGTCATCAACATAACTGGCGTCGTTATTTCCAGACTTGACCTCCGTGTCCTCCACACCTAGCGCGTGCCACTTTCCGTTGGGCTCGATGGTGACCTGGTCCTGAGTTCCCGAGTGCGCCAAGATATCCTTGACATATCTAGTTGAGAGGCGGGTAGAGAAGGGGGTTTGCTGTTAGCATTTGAGATGCCACAAGGCTGCAGACGGACGTGAAAATGACATACTCATCCACGGCCAAGTTGTCAAAAGGGGCCGGATTGTTGCAAATAGGACACAACCATTGCGGGCCCTGCTCTTGTAGCTGGAGATAGGACAGCGCGTCAAAGCATGCGAGGTGCTTACACGCTAGAGAGCGGACTGGGGTGACCAGTCTCATGTAGGTCAAGGGGCATTTGAGGCTCAACACGTCGGCCGTAGCCTCGACGTCGGGGTCCTGGGCTTTCCGGGTGACTGTGATCAAACGCCGTCGGTTAGCTTTGTCACCGCTGTTACTGTTGCGGCACAGCTGGCGTGACTCACTCTCTTGGATGACGGAGGCCTTCGTGATCCTAGCTCTCCGCTCGATCTTTTCGACAAGCTTCTCCACAGAATGTACCCTGCAGACGTACAACACCAGGTAGAATTTCTGTATTGATCCAGATGTTAGTCAACCGGCGCCATGAGCGCAATCTCCTCTCTCAACATGCAAACCGTCACACTTGGGACACTGGTCATGTCTGACTTGGCCTGCCTGAAAAAGTTGGTCACCTTCCTTGTTCGTCAGAGCGTAGGTGAGCTCAATGCTGTTGGCGTAGCTGGATGGTCGCAGTCGCAGCTGGTCGGTGATGTCCACGGGACGTGTGGAACCGGGCTTGTTCTTGAGGCCGCGCAGGTTGGCTTTGATATCGCCGCCGTTCACTTTCAGCTCGCACTGGTGCGGAAACGCTATGTCTTGCATGCCCACATTTGCACTTGCGCAGAACACCATGACTTTCAGGCTCTTGGTGACGGGGAGGCTCATCAGGACCGGGAAGCTGCTGGCCCGGATAGAAAACTGGACGGAGTTACGGTGCGCTGACATCACTGTGTATCTATCAGTCTCTCCGGGGGGACCATGGGAGTAGGCCGCGGGCCAAAGATGGAGGGCCGGGGGTCTTACCTTCACAGATGCGCACGTCGCCTAGCGCGGACTCGATGTCGTAGAAGGGGCTGGGCTTGAATTGAAGTCCTGAGGGAGTTAGACCAGGCGGCTTGCTATAGGAGGAAAGCGAGAAAGGCCGCGCAGTACCGTGGGATAAGTCGAGGTGTTGCGGCCTTTGTCCGTTTAGCTCCGCGTAGCTCTGCCCGCTGGTATATCCGCCCGAGGGCGGCTGCATCGGGTACCCCGGCGACGCCGACGATTGCTGCGGGCTTGAGGACGCAGGTTGATAGGACGACGCCTGCGCCTGACGTGACGAGCGGCCGGCGAGCTCGGGGTTCGTGAATCGCAATACGCTGTCGCGCATGTCCTCGAAGCGCCGTCGGGTGAGCGTCACCACGGGGCCCTCTATGACTATAAGCAGAACGGATCGGTCAGTTCGATACCCCAATTTCGGCTTCGATTTCTGTCTCCGCTTCGTAGACGGCATGTCCATCCGGCCTGCCCATCCGACCGAGATGCGCCCGCCCGCACGGGGGCCGCGGCGAGTCGAGGTCGCAGAGGCACGCGGGAGACGGGGGACGCGAAACGGGGGAAGGGGGACGGGAGACGGAGGGGCGGGAGAGAAGGAACATACGTCCGATGACGCGCCGTTGAAGTTCTGCTTTATTCCCCGACTTTCCCAGATTGTGGTCGACGCAGATGCTCTGCAGCTCTCGGTTCTTGAGACTTCGTATTAGGGCATTGAGCTGGTTGATCTCTGCCCGACTCACAGAGGGGGACGACATAGCTTTGGCCGGAGCTGCCTTCGTCCCGTCGGTGGGTGGTGCGAATGGAAGGTTCTGGTCGGGGTTCGACGAAGCAGACAGATCAGCGCGGCGCTGCGATCTCTGGAGCGAAGGCGCAGAACCAAGCAGCTGGGGCGAGGGGCAGGTGAGAGGCAGGCGACAGAGGAGACAGAAGCCCTAAGGCCCAACTCGAGAGCGATAAAAGCCCGTAGCTGGTGCTCCGCGCCGGGAGCCTCAGGGTTCGGGTGGCTGCCCGCCAGAAGGCAGAAAGCAGAAAAGGATTCGCGATTCGCAGCGACGCAGTAATGCGACACGGCGAGAGGATAAAATAGAGAAGGAGCTCTAGAAGAGAGGCATCCACTCGGCGTTCAGAGGGCCCCACCCACCGCTGGTTGTCTCGACTGGGCCGCAACGTCTTGCTGCCCTGGCAGATTCCACCAACGGTGACTTCACCTTGGTGGTTGCCTCCGCGACTGGCTCGGGTGGTGAAGGCGGGGGAAGGCGGCAGAATCTTGAAGGCGATGGGCGAGGAGAGGGGAGGGCGAAAAAAAAGAACAGGACTAGAAGTACCAGGTACTTGAATTTCGCTGCTGCTTACCGATAAGCTGATAAGCTACGGTGGGCTGGGCGAAGACTGAGAGAACAAGGAAAAAAAGCTGGGGTAGCGAGTACAGCGCAGGCCCTGGGTGAAAGAAAACGGGAGCCGGGGTGCTGCTGAAAGAATTGGGAGCTCGGGGGCTTTGTTAGTGGGCGAGGTCTTTTCGTTTTCCTTCTATACTTTTTCCTACCTCAGCCGCCGCCGTTCGTTTGCATGGATTTTGAAGAAGCTACGGCCACCTCTTTCCACGCCTACAGCGAGAAAAACTACTCGTAAAGGCCTGAATTTCTGCGACTGCCTCCACGCCGGGACCTGCCTTTCTAATCCAAGGTATCTGCCTATATTCCAGCGGCACCTTACGACGAGACAGCAGGCCACCGCCCCAAAAATGGCGAAAAGCGCCCGCGCGAGTTCGAGAAAGACGAACAACCAGAAACTCAAGAAAGCCGTCTTTGGGCCCGTGGAGTCCGCGAGGACGGAGCGGCTGTCGGCCAGGCTCTTAGAGTTGGCGGCACAGGCAAAGCCCAGCAGAGCTACGGAGGGGGATGCGGAGATGGAAGGCGTCGTCGCGGACAGCGGTAAGTGCATACTTTGTTTCGGCCCTTTCACTTGAGTTTTTGTTCCTGTCCTCCACGAGAAGGACATGGCCGCCCCCGACTTGTCGGTAGCTGACCGCAGCGGCAGAAGCTCCAGAAGAAACGGCCGATACCAAACAAGACAGCAAAGAAGAGGACGCATGTATGAGCTCACCTACCCTACGTCTGTCCCTACAATGTGGAAGCACGCCCACCTACCTGGTAGGCATGCGCCGTCTTGATGGATACGTCAGCTAATGCGCGCCTCCAGCCATGGATGTAGATTCGGAAGCAAAGGTGGCGGCAACCAAGGGCAAGGGAAAGCGGAAAGTCGAGAAGCGGCGGGTGAAGAAGTCGTCCATCGTATTTCCCAGGTACAAGGATAGGGTGGTGAAGAAGAGGAAGTGAGAGGGAGTGAACGGGAGGAAGTGAACGAGCGAGAACTTCTGGGCTCCTGTCCGTATTGTATTGGGCTTGGGCAGTTCACTTAGGGTCGCTGCGTTCTAGCGACAGGGCGCAAGGCTGAGGGCGTGCGAGAGGGACAGCGAAAGCGGAGAGGAAGAAGATTTCGAGCGCTGCCCGCCGGCTGCCCGCCGGCTGCCTGCCGGCTGCCCGCAGTGCCAGAGCGCCAGCAGCGCCCGCCTATTTGCCAAGGTGCCAGGCACCCTTAGATAAGCACAGATAGCTGTTAGGCCGGCTAGCCACTAGGCGGGCTCGAAAGGTGGAACGTGCCGCCCACACCCAATCAGAAGGCTAGCGCATCTGCAAGGCTGCTGAAAGCTAGGGCGCTTTTCAGGGGACGAATGGCCATCTCGTTCCGTAGAAGCTCACCAAGACAAGAACACCTCACTTTTCATTCAGCAGAGACGAAAAGGAACGGGCCGTGTCTTCTGTATCGCGCCCCGGCTGCCGAAATGGAGGCATTTCCTACTATTCCCTGACGCTACCTTGAGGACTTTCGTTTTTCTCTGCGCTTCCCCCCGGCCGACTTACCTTCCTGTACCTGATCCAGCCCGAGATGGGCCGCCCACACGCGGCTGGCGGTGCCTCTCTGTGGGCAACGCTGCTGCTCGTCGGGGCCAATCTGCTCATCCCCCTGGCCATTGTGATCTTCGCCAAGGGCTTCTTCCCGTACAAGCCGCTCTTTCCGGGCCTCGCCCAGTATGGCGACCTCGGCTACGGCTCCCCGCCGGCGGCACCATTTGATCGCGTCGTGTTCATGGTTGTAGATGCGCTGCGAAGGTACTTCCCAATCCTGCCTATCTCCCCGACTACTGATTCATCCGTCTATGGCTTGCCTTCCTTGTTCTATGCTGATCGGGGTTGGGTGCGATTTACGAAAACTCTAGCGATTTCGTATATGTAGCCCACTCGGGCTTCGAGTTCACACAATCGTAAGCTGCCTACTCGTGGGGGGGGGGGGGGGGGGGGGGGGGGGGGGGGGGGGGGGGGGGGGGGGGGGGGGGGGGGGGGGGGGGGGGG
>JAKLNC010000583.1:0-10483 GCA_022813145.1 Barbatosphaeria neglecta
CCCCCCCCCCCCCCCCGCCCCCCCCCCCCCCCCCCCCCCCCCCCCCCCCCCCCCCCCCCCCCCCCCCCCCCCCCCCCTAGGAAAACGCGGCATGGAACGACGGAGGTAGAAGTGGCCTGTTCTCAAAGCGGACAAAATGAATGATCGGGCGCTCGGCCCTTCCTAGGCAAGCAAGTTCTCCGAGATGCTGAGAGCAGGTAGGTCGTGGAAGCTTAGAGCGAACTCCTCTTTGTCGATAGCTTATTTGACGTACTCCGATCCCTAAGCGCCTCCCAGCAGTTCCCGGTACCGACCCGACCAGTAAGACCAGATCCCCCGGTCCATACCGAGAACGAGAAGCGAGAAACTTCTCTGCTGGTCTAGTCTGGGTAGCGTGCCGAGACAGACAGACAAGGTTGACGTTGCGGTCTTAGTCGACCGGAAGATGCCAGGGATCTATCTCTTAAAGGTAGCCTAGAGGCGGCCGGCTGTTGAACAGCAACGCCGATTTCCACGGCTGAGTGGGAAAGTGGTGATCTGCGCTGCAGGGGGGGTGAGTCTGTGCATATAAAGGGCGTATTATTGAAGCCTTTGCGCAGACTTGACTGCGTGGAGCTGGCTGCGTGGCACCGCTGCTGCAGACGATCGACTCGCGTGGTGCGTTGCAAGGGTTAGGGGAGCACGGGGGGGGGTAGGTCTCCTGGATGCCCGAACTCGGTTCCTCGATGTCATTTGTCGAGACGGGATAACGGATGGGCGCATGCCTGCGTGCCCGTACCTAACACGTAGGTCTGGAGATCTCATAGGTACGAGCAGCCTTCCGCCCGTTTCGGCTATCGCTGTCTATCCCTTTGGTCGGGGTCAGGACGTGTCGATCACCTACTAAGCTCATGCATGTTCCCTCGGAGGAAGAAGTCTAGAATCAGCCTCAAGCAAGGAGTGACCTCGATCTCCTGGCATGGTGAAAACCGGTGGCTGAAGGCGGTGCCGGCTTCCGAATGCAATGTGCGAGTGGCACTGTACAAGGTAGCAAGCGAACATGGCTGGGGCCGGATATCCTGCGCTCGGGCGTTATGTTTGGTATGCTCCTGGGCGGTGCGCCGGCTCGGGTGCACGTCGGTCAATGGAGAGGAAAAGATTTGAAATGAAATAAAATTGCACCTTACCCTCCTGGAACGGCCGGAGTGAGGAAAAGTGTCCATCGTAGGGTGGACGGGGAGCGAGGCTGCGCCAGAGGAAATACTGGCCAGTGCTAGTTTCATGAAGCGGTGGCTGGGTAAAAGAAGAGACCGGCGCGCTCCGTTGCGCGTGTATACCGGAAGACAGACGCATCGCCGGAAGAGGCCGCAGAGGTGGGAGGGCAGAATGCCTCGGTGTACACCTATGGCGAGACGACTAAACGAAGCGTGAGCAAGATGCGATAATGTGGTTTGGGCAAAAACAGACAACGTACAAAAGCAGACCCGTACAGTTCGGGAGACAGCGATTGGTACGGAGTGAGGGGGACCCTGGCTTTGCCGCTGCGGTGGGACGCCCAATGACGCTTTTGGCGGCGGGGCGGGGGGTTATGACGTCGGGGAAGCCACTGCAGGCCAGGTCGCATGCAGCTGCCCCACCATGACCGAAGAGATTGAGGGAAGGAAGGAAAGGAGGAGGGGCAACGTCCTCGTCCACCAGGGACCGGGGCGCCAAGGGAGAAACGGCTGCTCGTACCTCTTAGTGGCCAGAGATGCCGGTCAGTCATGCAAAGAGGGAAGAATAGACGAAAGGAGAGGAGATATGATAGCCACGTAGCGAATAACACTAGGAAATAGCAGATCTCACAAAATAGAGACAGCGGCCCCCATCTGCACTGGGCAGAGGTCGTCCCCAGTGAAAATTCCCACATTCCGACGAACCTTTTGGCCGGTCGGTCCTAATAGCGCGTCGTGCTAAAGTGTGGATGGAACCCACTGGACCGGCCTCCTGCCGCCAGGACGTTCCCGGCGACAAGGGGGAAGGGCGGCCGGCTCCCCTTCGGGCTTCCCTTCGGCTCAGGAGAAGAGAAGAGCACGGGAACGTCTTCCCGTTGTGCTTCCTAGCGTGCTGCTGCTCGGCGCGCCCTTCCCTCCCCTCCTCGCCTTTCCCTCTTCTGCCACCGCCCGCGCAGGAAGGGGGACAGCATGATTCGATTGGCGGAGCGGGGAGGAGGGTGTTTGCGTGCTGTCAGTACTAGCTCAATGCGCTGTAGTGTATATGTCGAGCCGGTTCATCCTTATAGTTTGGGTTGTGCCGGACAAGAAGCAGATCAGCAAATCTACAACCGGAGACTTCCGTGCCTGACGTTGCGATAGCAGAGTGCTCGCTCGCGTGTACGTGGAAGAGCTGTCTTCTGGCGACAGGGGCTGCTAAGAAGTCGCTTCTCGGCACTGATTTGGTTCGAATATGCGCGTCCGTGGACCGCATCGGTGGATAGCCGACCTGAGGCGCTGAGCAGATACGTACTTTTGATAGGTACGGAGGTACATCTATGCACTTCGTGGGCCGTCCCAGCGTCGTAACGGGGCAGCAGAGTCGAGCCCTGCATGGGTCAACCACCAACAAGAGCGTACATGACTGCGCGGCTGTTGGGAAAAGGGGTCCTCAGAGCTCCTCCACTCTCACTCTGGAAAGGAGGGAAGCCGGTGAAGCGGAATGGACCCTGCATCAGAGATCGTTTCTTATTCTTATTACCCCTCGTTTGCCCTCCGGACACGGACGGCAAGGGCCACGCCGGGGTATCCTCGACACTGAGGACGTGTTTTTTTCTTGGTTTTTGGGGGAGACGAAGCGAAAGCCAGTAGCCTGCGTGAGGGGCCGTTATTTGCCTGATCATAATGTATTGGCTCGCTGTCGTCGTTAGGGAGCTAGCCGTTGTGTGGCTGGTGGTGATCGTGGGGGGCCTGGCCGTCCGTGCCGCTGCTGTACAACGCGATTTCTTCAGCCGTACAGTGCCGTCTATGTGTAATCCGTACTATTTGCTCATCAGAAGGGCTTGCAGGCCAGTGCGGTGCTGGCCGAAGTTGGCTTGGCGTGACGTCCACTGGGGGCCCGAAGCAGGAGTGCGACGCTAACAGCGACGCCTGCCTCTTATTCTCGGGTCGCTGAGGATGCGTCACAAAAGTCTCGCACGGTACTCTGTAGGCATTAGGCGTAGCTAAAAGGAGAGTGGAGGCAATGGGTGCTGGCTAGAGGCTCCATGAGAGCGGATAGACCTGTGCCGATCTTTGACCATGCTGGATCGCCCAGTCCACCACCGGTTGCGCTATTTGTGCCTCCGCTGCCAGCGATAGCGGCAGATTGGGAGGTGCGAAGGCGTCGGGGGCGCGAGACTGCCTGGCTGCCTAAACATAAGCACGAAGTACATGTCGCAGAGAATACATACCCGAGGTACGAAGTGACACGCCGTCTCAGCCTTGCCGTAGTGACTGGGTGCTTTTCGGCCTGCAGCGAATAGGCACAGACAGGCGAAGTTGCGAGACCCGCGATGAGAAATCAGTCTACGCGTGGTACCTGCCTCCTCCGCAGTTACGCGCCCGGGAGGGCTGTATTTAGGTCAGAACACGACTGGAAAAGAACCTGACAACTTTGACGCCGTTGCCCACGGGGCTCTCGGCTCTCGGATGGGGGCGTCGGCGGTCGGAGGTGCCTGAGCTGGATGACGAACGCCTCGACAGTAGGAGGCGGAGTGCTCGCATGTTCCCGCGGTCGAAGGCAGCCTACCTCCTGCAGGAGGGGAGGAGGAGCCAAAGAGTGCTGGAGTGTATAGTTTGGCAGGCAGTTTCTTCCCTTCCCTCCTTGTTGAAAGAAATTTAAGTTGGGGCCAGGCTCCCTGGAGGGAAAGAGCCCCAACCGCAGCCCCAGCGAAGAACGGAGAGCAATGACGCTGGTGGACCCTGGGATGGCGCGGCTGCCCGCCGCGGCCAGGGTGTCGTGAAGGGTGTTGTAATGATGCATGGGCGCCTGTGGAGGGGGCACTTGCGGAGGGGTTGATGATTGTGGAGCAAGCAGCTGCCTAGCAGCGTCGCAACCCCACCGCCCGCCCACTAACGGAGAAGGGGCCACAGGGCACAGGGCCCAATCCCCCTTCACACCTTCGTCCGTTAAAGGCAACTTGGCTCGCCGCCGCCGCCGCTGCCGTTCCCAGCCAGGGGAGCCGAGGGGAGACAGTGCGCCAGTTTACCTCGCTAGGTACAGTCTGTATCGCAGTGTCCACGGCCACTGGCACCGATGACCTACCTGAGGTAAGTCTCTGCGGATGTACTTCGTACCACCCGTGCATCTGTGGATCCCACCTGGTCATCGGGAGCACCTCGCTGGGAGCACCTACCTCAGCGGCAGTACTGAGTACCTCCGTACACCACACCACCACCTCTGCAACTACATCACCGGGCAGTCCCTGAGCCCGACCACCCTCGTGAACAGGGCCCTGCCTAGGTATCCGCTCCGATCCCCGTCCTTTCTGCTCGCCGTTCCAACACCCACCCCCCCCTGCTCCGCACCCTGCCCTCGGCCTCCATTCCCACAACTACCTAAACCTCGTCTTTCGACGACCGGCCGCCCGACCAGCCGTGTCTGCTCTTTCGGAACCCCTCCACTCCACGACCTCGCTCGCGCCACCCTGTCGGCTTCATTCTCGTGGGAAAGGCTAGCCGCCCGTTGAGACGGTATCGTCGCCGCATACCTATCTACATACCATACAGACCCGGCCCAGTCTTGCATACATAGCCGTGCAGTCGCCAGATCTCGGGCAAGAGCGCTTTGATATAGTTCCCTGAGTAAGTCCGCCGAATCCCTCGTGCTCCTCGTGCCTCGTCGTGTCGATCTCTGCTGTTCTGCTGGCCGGCGTGCAGTAGACCCTGCCCTTGTCGCAAACCACCACCCACTGTGCCTCCTCCTTCCTCTTCCCTCTCGTCCTCATTCTGCTTCTTCCCACTACCCCTCCTCATCTCTCTCATCCGGCCGACATCCACCACACAGATGGGCTGAGAAGGGGGGGGGGGGGGGGGGGGGATGCCGGGGACAATAATCTCACACCCGGCTGTTGCGCGCCCATATGGCCTGGCCTGGTCTGGCCTGGCCGCGCCTGACTGCCTGGGGCAGCGGCCGACGGCCCAGCTGTGGCTCTCCTGAGCCACTCAGACTTGCCCTCTGCGAGGCACCTAGTACCGTCCTGGCCCCTGTATCCACTCCCGCCTGTCTCTCCCTCTCTCTTACATCCCTCTCCGTCCTTCCGCTCTGCAACGGCGCCCGAAACGTGGGGTTCACCATTTCCCTGCCCCGGTCCGCGTAGTGCCGAAGACGCCCAAGGGCTTATCTCGAGCCTGCGTGCACAACAAGTTCGACGACTACGAGTTGTTGACGATAGCTATTCCCCCTTCCCTCTCCCAGAGACTCCCTTCATTGCACCTTCTTCCCTGCCCCCCTTTCCCGTGAGGACTCCTCGATTTGCAAGGTCTGCCGGAGGGGTCCCACGATCGAGACGAGCCAGCTGCAAAGATGATCGACAGCGAGGTCAGAGACGGTGGGCCCATCGCCCGTCACCGGGTGATGCTTGCTACCCGAAGATTATTTCGTCTCGCCAGGCACAAAGGAAAAACGATAAACTGTGGCTGACCCGTTGACCCGGCGTGCACAGAACGATCAAGCGTCATTCACCATGCCTGACATCCCGGACTTCGGGGACAGCGTCGACTTGCCCACCTTCTCTCAGATCCTCGAGATGGACGAGAGCGAGGACGAGCGCGATTTCAGCAAACCTCTGGTGTTCGGCTTCTTCGAGCAGGCTCAGGAGACCTTCAAAAAGATGGACAAGGCGCTGTGAGTTTCCTCCAGACCCTCGCCCCTCGCCCTCCTCGCCCACCGTCACGAGCACATTCTCTGGGCACCAGCCCGGAGAGCTGGCTTTCCCCCGGTCCGCACCTCGGATAGGGGGTCAGCGCGACGGGCTGGCGACACTTCCAGCGCGTACGCCCCGTTACCCAGGCTCCTTACTGACACCGCTTCGCACAGGGCGGAGAAAGAGCTGGACGAGCTGTCCAGCCTCGGTCACTTCCTCAAAGGTTCTTCGGCAACACTAGGCTTCACCAAGGTCAGGGACAGCTGCCAAGTTATCCAGCAATTCGGTCACAAGCAGAACTTGGACGGATCCCCGCAGCCGGACGAGAAGATCTGCCTCGATCGCATCGAAGACGCCCTTGCGGCCGTGAAGGTCGATATGGTTGAGCTCGAGCACAAGCTCAGGGGCTTCTTTGGCCCCGACGGCAGCACGACTTAGACCGCATCCGTGGTCCCTAGCGGCGGCGTTCGACTTCGTGTACCACGATCGGCCGGTAGCATTAGAAACCATGGCTTGCCCCCGACGGCACAGAGCACGACTCGGAACCCCCTCCCTTCTTCCTACTGCTGGGAGTCGCTACCAGCCTCCCCCAACCCACGCTCTCTTCGCCCTCACGATGTTTTGCTCCCGAACTCTCTCCTCCCCCCCCTCTTTGCCCAGTGGAAGAAAGGCGGGGACGTTCACGCCCTCAGCGACATGGATCGATTGCATTCTTGATCGGTGGAGCCTGCAGAGCCCGTAACCATGGATAGTAGGACAGCAGCATTTGCACTTCTCAACAACCCTTACGGATTTTACCCTTAGGTTTCATTGCAGAAAAAAAAGAAAAACAAAAAGAAAACAGGCACGATGGCGGACACTCGGGTTCTCCGGCTACCGTCGTTACTAGGGTCCGATCGCTTGGCTTTGGATAAAACTGGGCAGCAATAGGAGGGGGACGAGAGAAAAGCGGGTTTGGCCAGCTTTCTTCGAGTGCCTGGAAGGGGCCGGTGGCGGTGCGCCGCCGTCGTCGCTCATCACCGTCACCATGGTCCTGTACTTCGCATTCGGATGGACGTTTTGGCTTCCTAGCGCTGCTTAATTCCAATACCAGTCCTGGTGCCACTGTCTTCTTCCTCGCCCCCTTTTTCAGCCACAGCTGTGAATACCAGCGATGACTGACCCCTCTCTCACCGTCCGTCTGCCCATCTGCTAGTCTCGTCGTCATCCTAGCTGGTTGTTCTGTTGAGCTCTCGGCCGTCTACTTGATTTTGATATAATTTTCCAATCCATCCTATTTGTTCGCGATATATCCCAATGGCTTGAGGTGGTGATGGTTCTTCTCGCCGTCTTCCAGATGTTGCTCCTGATACCACGATGATTCCACGTAGAGAAGGCTGTAGAGAAGGGGGAGAAAGAGGGAATGAAGAGGAGGAGGTTGAACGAGGGAAAGGAGAAGGAAAACTCCTAGTTCGCTGACCGGATAGGTAGAGCTGGGAAGCCTAACCGTCAGCGGAAGCAGGTCTGTACCTAGGTATTAACGATAGGCGCTAAAAGCTGGAGCGCTGCAGCTGCAGGCAGCTATAGCGTAGGCGCCAGCGACGTCATTCAGCCCTCCAGGGCCGTCCCGCAAGGGTCCGACCTGCCCGAAGAGCTGACGGGACGGGAGCTACACCTCTATCAACCCGGCATCTTCATCCACCCCCGAAACGTCTGCCATAATGCTCTCCTCTAAAGCAGTCGCCTTTATTTCTGTTTACTCCTACCACGGCTGAACAAGTTTGTTCTTCGCTTGGTGTCGTCGCCTTCGGGGTGGGGCCGTTTGACAGCTTGACAGGCTGTGGCGGCGTCCCTGGGAGCCGAGTCTCCCTCTCTCTCTCTCTAGGGGACATTGAACGATCGAAACAGGCGCGCTCCTTTTCTACGCACTCGGACCTACCTAGATACCCATCAACCCGGGGGTAATGGTCGGTTCCAGAGTAGAAGAGGAAGTAGATCGACAGAGGGAGAAGGAAGAAGGAGGGAAAAGCCACAGCGGCGGCGGCGGTGACGGCGGCAGCAGCAGCAGCAGCAGCAGCAACAACAACAACAACAACAACAACAACAACGAGATGCTGCGTCTGGCCCTCTCGCAGCCCGCGCGGCCCGTCCTGACGCACTTCCTGTGCATTCCTCTCGCGACGGCGTCCGCGCGCGCGCAGCTGTCGGAGAACCTGGCCGAATTCCGCGCCGAGTTGGCGTCGGGCCCGTTCGCAGTGCCCGGGTTCTCGGGCACGTCCGGGAGCGCGGTGCGGCCCGTCGGCACGCTGCATCTCACGCTGGGCGTCATGAGCTTCCCGCGCGGCGAGGGGCTCGAGAGGGCCACGGCGCTGCTGCGGTCGCTGCGGCTGCGGGAGATCCTGGCCGACGCGCGGTTGGGTACTTCGAGGGGCGGTCCTGCCGGGGAGTCGGCGGAGGGAGGGCGAACACATGTTTCTTCTTCTTCTACCGCCTCTCCTCCTCCACTGCCTTCTTCATCCGGCAGCGATGCTCCCACGGCAGCCGCCTCCTCGGGCCCAGGAGGAGGCGACCTGCTCATCACCCTCCGCGGCCTGCACCCGATGCAGAAGCCCTCGGCGACGACTGTGCTGTACGCGCCGCCGGTCGACGACGACGGCGCGCTCCGGCGGTTCTGCGAGGCGCTACGCCGCGTCTTCCTGGACGCTGACCTCCTCGTGCCGGACGGCCGGCCGCTGCTCCTGCACACTACTATCGTCAACACCGTCTACGCCCGGGGGAAGGAACGTGGAGGGCGTGGAGGACGCGGAGGACGCGGAGGGCGCGGAGGACGCGGAGGGCGCGGGGGGCGGGGGGGCAGAGAGGTCCTGGATGCGCGGGGGATCCTCTCCCTGTACGAGGACCGGGTCTGGATGGAGGCGGTGCGGGTCGAGACGGTGGCCATCTGTCGCATGGGTGCCAAGAAGGTCGAAGTCGGCGGTGAGGTCGTCGACGAGGCGTACGAGGTCGAGGCGGAGGTGGCGTTGTGAGGCGGCCTCCTCCCGTTTACTCCGTTTACTCCGTTTATACGAGTGAACATGGAGACACCTCGTGGTTTGATTGACGGCTGGATGGTCTACGTGAGGCAGGCAAGGCGGCCAAATCCACATACTAAGCCACCCGCGGTGGTTGCGTGGCCTACTACTCCATGCCTATGCTATGATACCCCAGGTCTGTGGACAGTAATTTCGCTGCCTGGCGTTGGAAAATGGCAGCCTCGGCGGTTGGTTAGGACGCAAGCGTGCGTGGCGCATAGGCCAAGTACGCAGTCAGGCAGGAAATATTCCGAAACGAAAAGAGCATTCCAGCCAGCTGTCCCAGACGTGCTCTTTTCTTCTCTTTTTCTCTTCCCCTGAGAAGGTAGTCCGTTCAAAATAGCCTCTCCCGAGGTCAATCTCTCGCATCGGGAGAAATTACAGGTCCGGTCCCTGCGTCGTTAGCGCGGAGGGGTGCTGAAAGTCCCCTAACACGGCCCCATCTAGCGCCCCTGAAGCCCGCTGGGGCTGAGACCAGGCCCCGCTATTGGCGCCCATGACAGGCAGCCTCGAACGAAAAGCTGGGGGGGCATCGCCACGACTCCCCAAATCCAGGCAACGACGAGCCGCGAGCGACCTCGAGCCTCCATTTCTTTCTTTCCTGCAGATATTCCTGCAGATATTTGTATCGCGCCTCCCCATCTCCGCGCCGCATCGCAGGATGCCGCAGCAGATCTGCAGCTGTGGCGCCCTTCTCGACGAGTCCGAGAGCGCACTCCCAGCCTACGTCAGCCGAGGTTCCTGCACCTAGCATACCTTCGTAGGTACCTGTACCCAAGCCTGACTTCGGGGTAGGCATGGCCGACAAGCGCCGCGGGGCTCCGGCAGGCGGCGCCCCCTCGGCGTCGCACATCCTGCGGACGACGTCGACGGCGGCGGCTGTCGCGGCGGCGTCTACCGCCAGCGCTCCCGCTGCTGCTCCCGCTGGTGCTGCGGCCGGCGGTAATTCCGGCCCTGCGAATCCCGCCTCGTCCTCGTCCTCTCCTGCCTCCGCGGCCAGCGGCCCTCACCGCCGGACCGGCAGCAGCGTCGTCATCGCGCCGCCGCCGCCCAGCGTGACCCGCGGGAGCGGAGGCGGGGGCGCGAGCGTGGGGGGCCCCTTATCGAGCGCCTCGAGGCCGTCCTCTCCCGCCCCGGACGAGGTCCGCCTCAGCTTTCACGGCGGCGGCGGCATCGGGGCACCCATCCCCGGCAGCGGCGGCTTCGCCTTCCTCCCCCCGCCACCACTAGCGCCCTCCTCGGGAGGGCCAGGAGGGCCAGGAGGGCCTGGAGGGCCAGGAGGGCAGGGGGGGCCAGGAGGGATGGGGGGAGGCGGCCTCGCCGCGGCGCACCAGGTGCAGCTCCTGCTGATCGAGAAGGACGGCCGCATCGCGCGGCTAGAGCGCGAGCTCGCGGCGCTGGAGACCGCCTTCGGGCGGGAGCTGGACAAGCGCAGCCGGCACGAGTCCGAGGCGTCCGGGTTCTGGCAGGCCAAGCACGCAGCGCTGCAGGGGCAGGTGCAGCGTGCGGACGCGGAGCTGCGCCTGCTCCGCGCCGAGGTCGAGCTGCGCGAGGCCGAGCGCGACGAGCTGCGGGCCCTGCGCACGGCGGGGGAGGC
>JAKLNC010000584.1:0-10475 GCA_022813145.1 Barbatosphaeria neglecta
CCTCCCCCCCTCCCCCCCCCCCCTCCCTCCCTCGCCCTCGCCCACTCTCTCCCCCCCCCCCCTCCAACCCCCTCTCTCACACTCTCCCCTCCCTCCCTCACTCTCTCCCCCCCTCTCCCTTCGTCGGGGCGCGTACTGACAACGGACGATCGGCAGCTACCGCCAGATAGTGACCCGCTTGTCATCCCAGCTCGACGAACGATCAACCGCGAGGGCGCGTCTGGCCCTCGACTGGATCGCCTTCGCGCCACGGCCGCTGCGGAAGGTCGAGTTCCTGTCCGCCCTCACCTTCAGCTCCGGCGACCCGGCAAAGAGCCGCGTCGTGCCCTCCGACGTCTTCGACCTCCTCGCGCCCTTCATCGAGCAGCGGCCCGACACGACCTTCTCCTTCATTCACGCCTCCGCCCAGGAGTGAGTGCCTGCCCGTCCTGGAGCCACAGAAGAATTCCAAATCTCCCAGACTGACTGGACCCCCTCCCCCAAAATAGATTCCTCCTGGGCTCCGACGGCATCCTCCAGATCAGCGGAGCCCGGACCGACTACAGCCTCGGACTGGCCGCAGCCATCTGCCTCCTGGCGGGCCTGCGCGTGCTGATCGAGCAGCCCATCCCCCACGAGGTCGGCCACTTCCAGATCCTCGGGGGTCTGCACGGCTTCCACATCTACGCCACCGAGTACTGGGTCGAGCACCTGCTCGCCACCGCCGCGACGCCCAGCGGCATCGACGTCCACTCCGACTTCTTCGCCGCCTCCCGCCTCCTCGCCCGGAAGCTCAACGCGCTCACGCCCGTCGTCGCCACCATCCCGGGCAGCGAATACGCCGTCCCCCCGGCCGCCCTGGACGACCGCCTGGCCGGCCTGCTGCCCTTCGACGACCTGTATCAGGTGGCCCGGGACGTCCTACAGGAGCGCTCGGTCCAGTATCTCGGCGGGCTGGGGGCCGGCGGCACGTCGGCAGACGGCCTCGGCGAGGCGGAAGCGGCGGTCACGCCCCGGACCGCGCTGGGGAGCCTGCTCGTCCGGTTCCAGGAGGTCCTCCAGGGGCTCCTCCAGCTCGACGCGTACCCGCAGTTCAGCCTCGCGAACCTCGACGGGTTCAAGCGGCACTTCAGCTGGGCCGCTTACACCTGCCGCGTCTGGGCCTGCCCCCTGGCCGGCCTTGGCTTCGCCAGCGAGAGGCTCCGCCACAACCACGAGCTGGTCCACATCAGACGCGTGCCCTGCCCCGTCCCCGGCTGCCTGCACCCCCCCTTCGCCTCCCACCTCGCCCTACAGGCCCACGTGGAGATCGCCCACAAGGCCAGGCCGGCGAGAGTGGGCATCCGAAGAGTGCCGCCTCCAGATAGCCCCGACGACGACGACCAGAGTCCCGGCAGCGGGGGTAGCGCCGGCCCGCATGCTCAGCCTCCATCGCAGCCTCCACCACAGACTCAACCGCAGCCTCAACCGCAGCCTCCACCGCAGCCTCCGCCGCAGCCGCAACACCAGCTGCAACATCAGCTGCAACCGCGACCTCAACCGCTGCCTCAACCGCTGCCTCAACCGCTGCCTCAACCTCCACGGCAACCCCAAGCGCAACCTCAGACTCCACCGCAACCGCAACCTCAACCTCGACCGCTGCCTCAGCCGCTGCCTCAATCGCCGCCTCAATCGCCGCCCCAGCCTCAACCGCCAGCGCAGCCTCAACCGCCAGCGCAGCCTCCACGGAAACCTCAGCTGCAACCTCAGACCACACCGCAGCCGCAGCCTTTCCAGAAACCTCAGCCGCGACTGCAGCTGAAACCGCAGCTGCAGTCCCGACCGCAGCCGGCACCGCAAATAGGTCCAGCTATCAGGGTCGAATTCCCCTGGATCGACCCCTGTTCAGTCCTGTCGGAGGAGGACCACCGTCTCTTCGTCAGATTCCGTCAGGGCGTGGCCAGCAGCAGCCATCTGGTACGGCCGGCCGAGGTAGACGTCTTCTACCAGTTCGAACGGGCAGAGGACAGGGAGAGCGCCAAATGGCTCCTGTGCGAGCTGTGGCAAGAAGTCCGGATGCCGCTCTGGGCCGACGCCGGCTTCAGGGGCTCCGACGCCCGGCTCGCGCCTATGCGGAAGCTGCTGGACCTCTCGGCATCCCTCCGCGAGCACGAGGCGAGATGGCACGCCTCCGCCGCGCAGTGGCTGTCCGCGAGCCAGACAGCCGCGAGCCAGACAGCCGCGAGCTCGCCGTCGGCTTCGGCAACCCCAACCCCCCCGGTACCCCCGTCTGCCTCGTCTGCGACACGACATCCCACGCGACATTCCACACGGCGTTCCGGCGTCCGGAAAGCTCCGAAGACCCCGAAGAAGGCCCCGAAGAAGAGCTCAGAGAAGAGGCCGGAGAAGAGCTCGAAGGAGAGCGCAAGCTCGCCGAGCCAGGCCGTCCCGAAAGAGACGCCCCTCGGCGATCGGACGGTCAAAGAGGTCTTCGCGCAGCACTTCGTGTGCCTGTGGCTCTCGCACGGGCCTGGGGAGGTGCTAGGAGCCATAGAACGACTTGTAAGTGTCGATGCTGCGCTCGATAACAACCTTGAGATGTATCTCCGCTGACGAGGACACGCGTGACCGACAGCCGAGCGACGTTCGGAGCTCCATATCCGGCAGCGCCTCGACCCTGTATGCCCGGATCGGGGGACTCGTCCCCATCCAGACGCCCGCCGAGCTCGACAGCCTCCTGGAAAGCAAGACCTGCCTCTTCCAGCGGCAGCCCGTCGCGCAAGCCGCCCGGTCGAAAGGCTGGCTCCCCATCGTGGCGTACTTCCACTTCTTGGCCGCGCGCGACGGCAAGCACATCGAGCTTCCTCCTCCCAAGAGGTCTCCCCTCCGCGCGCTCTACACCCGCAAGGGGGAGCGGTATCCCGTCGTCTGCCGCGCCTTCCCCGTCGCCCCGGAAGACGAACCAGACGGCGGCAGGACGAAGATCCGGGGGGACCGCGAGCTGTGGCTCGAAGGGGAGGCGACACCCGGCGGGAATTTCCTGCGCTTCCACCTGTCACTGCTCTACGACGTCGACCAGCGCGGAAGCCGACTCCTGTTTACCGAATACGGCGTGGCCAACGCTCTCGATTTCGACACGGAAGAGGCCTGCCGGAGGGTTCGGGATTTCCTCTGCGACGGGCCCCGTGGCTGCCCTGTCCTGGTCTACTAGCACGTAGGAGCTCGTCGACGGCCTGTTGGCAGCACCAGAGACCACGTACCGGCGATGACAGCCCACTGGCGCGCCTCGTGCTCTCTATTCGTGCTCTCCAAGCAGGTTTACTCGCAGTTTACTCGCAGTCTACTTGCAGTCTACTCGCAGTCTACTCGCAGTCTACTCGCAGTCTACTCGCAGTTACTCGCAGCTTTACTCGAAGTCTACTCGCATTCTACTCGCAGTTTACTCGCAGTTTACTCGTAGTTGCTCGCAGTTTACTCGGCCTGCTTCCTACGCCTGGCTTGGCTCACCACTTCTGCGACGTTCTTTTTCTTGTCAACCTGCGATAGAAAATGAGAAAGTGCGCTCTACCGAAAGAAAGTGTGGAAGGTGCAAGTCCTGAGGGTGAGGCAGGTGTGAAGCAATTCAGGGCTGGGAAAAGGTGGGCCTGGAAGCAAAAGCCGCACTTTTCTGGAGTGGCCCCTTTTTGGCACTCCATTCTTCTTCCAACAAATTTCTTCCAACAAATGCTTTTTGGTCGCTGGACAAGATCATCAAAGGGAGTCTTCGTGAAGCCTCGTTCATCACTCGCCATCTTCGTCCATCATTTTCCAGCTTGATTCGTCATTCGCCATCTTCGTCCATCATTTTCTAGCTTGATTCGTCATTTTCCAGCTCCGATCATCACTTTCCAGCTTCGTTCATCACTTTCCAGCTTCCTCCATCATTTCCAGCCTCGATCATCATTTCCAACACCCTCCATCATTTCCAACACCCTTCATCATTTCCAGCTTCCATCATTTCTTCTCGCTCCGTCACGACCTTCAAGGACAAGGGCAAAACCTTTACTGCTCGTACTACCCTCCCCCCCCCCCCCCCCTTCTTCATATTAATTCTTAGCTAATAGCCACTGCTCACCAGCATCCTCAAGATGGCGATTGGACGACGAGATGCTGGGTGGCCGTCAAGCCGGCAACCTGCTATAGCTGGAGCCACAGGGATCGATATGGGGAAGTACGCACCCCGGACCATCTGCCCGAAATAGAAGCTCTCCTCTCCCGGCATATAATCAATATGTGGATGGTCAACCAGAGGATTCGACGGAAAAAGAAGAAGAGAAAAAAAAAATCGAAATAGACAGGGGAGCCGCATCTCTCGGCGATTTACCCCAGGATTTACCCCAGATTTCCCGGCCAGCCTGCCAACCAACAATCTTCTCGGGGGGCGTGGTAAGTTGCCTGGCTGCTATACTATCGATGGGATGTGACGCTAATACGGGCAGCATCCCCGTCACGAGCCCAGATGCCCCATGCCGCCGTGGAACCTCGCCTGCTGCCGCGACCATCTGCCGCGAGCTCGTTTGTTGACTCTGGCACTCTGGATAGTGCCGTCCGGGGGGCCTACAAGGGAGGGGGGGGGGGGACAAATGGCGACCTCGCCACCGAGCCAGTCGCCAAGACGGCCTTCTGTGCCGAGCAAACAGGTGGACGGGCTCTGGTCGCACCCAGCCGAGACCTCTTCCGCGGCCGCCGTTCTATATCAAGAAGGCCCTACCTCCGCGAGCGGGCAGACAGACGGACCCTCTCGCCTCCCAGGACGTCTCCCGGGACGTCTCGCTGCGACTCGTCACGACACGACCCGCCACGACTCGCCACGACCCGCCACGACACGTCACGACCGCCGCCGAAGATCCAAAAGACGACATGGTGCGCCTGACGCCGCTCGCGCTCGTCCTGCCGCTGCTGGCCTCGCTCGCCGGCGCGGCGGCCGGGCTCGGAGGCAACGGCACGGCGGGCGACGCGGTGCTGGAGCTGCAGAAGAAGGGCCGGGCGCAGCTGGACGCCGCGCTGGCCCGGTCGAAGACGTGCTCGCCGGACCGGCTGGAGATCCGCCGGGAGTGGTAAGCCGTCCGGAGGAGGTCCCCGGGGAGACGCATCTGGGACGCGAGAAGCTCACGCTGGACGCAGGGGCGACGTGGACAAGGCCGAGCGGCGCGCTTACGTCGCGGCCGTGCTGTGCCTGATGGGCAAGGCGCCCAAGCTGACGGGGTTTCCGGGGGTGACCAACCGGTACGAGGACTTCGTGGCCGTGCACATCAACCAGACGCTGTCCATCCACGGCACCGGTAGCTTCCTGTCGTGGCACCGCTACTACCTGTGGGCCTTCCACCAGGCGCTGAAGACCGAGTGCGGCTACAACGGCTCGCAGCCGGTGAGCTCTCCCTCCTCTCTCCTCTGTACCCCCCCTCTCCTCTGTACCCCCTCCCCCTCTCCCCTGTACCCCCCCCTCTCTCCTCTGTACCCCCTCCCCCTCTCCTCTGTACCCCCCTGTCCGCCCTCGCCCGCCTCTAGACGTGTGCCTGCTGACGGCCGCAGTACTGGGACTGGGGGAGATGGGCGCAGGACCCGGAGTCGTCGCCCATCTTCGACGGCAGCGACACCAGCTTCAGCGGCAACGGCCAGAAGGTCGCGCACCAGGGCCAGAGCTTCGCGCCGGCCGGCAACGGCGGCGGCTGCGTGACGCGGGGCCCCTTCGCCAAGTACGTTGCCTCGCCCCCTGACCAGAAGCCCCGAACGGGAGCCCCGAACGGGAGCCCCGACGAGGGGCGGGCCTGACCAGACCTGCTGACCAGTGCTGACCTACCTCTCCAGCATGACGGTCCATCTGGGCCCGCACGCGCCGGCGACGGACCCGGCGCCGCCGGCCAACCCGCGGGCGGACGGCATGGGCAGCAACCCGCGGTGCCTGCGGCGGGACATCTCCAACTACCTGACGTCGCGGTACGGGCGCACCGAGGACATCGCGAGCCTGATCACGGGCAGCAGCGACATCGGCACGTTCCAGACGCTGATGCAGTACGCCGGCTTCCCCAGCGCCGGGTCGGGCGGCTACGGTGACGGCATGGGCGTGCACGGCGTCGGCCACTTCACCATCGCCGGCGACCCGGGCGCCGACTTCTACAACTCGCCGGGCGACCCGGCCTTCTGGGTGCACCACGGCATGGTCGACCGCGTGTGGAGCATCTGGCAGACGCAGGCGCTGGCCAACCGCACCGCCGTCGTGGCCGGCGGCACGTCCATGCTCGACTTTGGCGGCGCCGGCCGGCGCCAGAGCCTGGACGACGTCGTCGACCTGGGCGTCGTGGCCCCTGGCGGCGTCACGTACCGCATCCGGGACCTGGTCAGCACCGTCGACGGCCCCTTCTGCTACGTCTACGAGTAGGCTGCCCGCCGCCCTTCGACCGCGCACTCGGTCACTACCGCTCATGCTCGCCATCCATTCCATGCTTCATTTCATGCCTGTCATCCATCTCGTGCTTTATTTATGCTCGATAATGCTATCTTATGCTCGATACCATCCGTCCCATGCTCCATGACATCCATATCCTGCTCCATGACGTTCATTTCACGCTCGACGACATCCAGTTTATGCTTGATACATCTATTACATGCTCGATGACGTTCACTTCATGCTCATGATATCTGCTTTGTGCTGCTGATATTGACGTTCGTGGTTGACGTTCATGGTTGACAGCATCCATACTTGAGGGCGTTCATAGTTGACGGCGTTCATGGTTGACAGCATTCATAGTTGACGTTCATGGTTGACGTTCATGGTTGACAGCATCCATACTTGAGGACGTTCATAGTTGACGTTCATGGTTGACGTTCACGCTGGACCACCCGGCCTAGGTCTGCTTGGCCCTCCCCATCTCGGCGACGCTCTGGAGCAGGCTGTTGGTGCCGCCGTCGCCGAGGAAGGTGCAGCGGCGGAGGCAGCCGGCGCACTTCTCGGCCGGCGCGACCACCAGCTCGGGACAGCGGCGGCAGTTGCACGAGCACGGCTTCCAGACCTTGCAGCGGCTGCAGCGCAGGTGGCAGCAGGCCTCGCACTTCCAGCGCCGCACGTTGCGCGTGTCCAGGCGTCCGCCGTCCGTGGCGTTGATGTCGATGCAGCACTGCCACACCGCGGACATGCAGTCGTCCGCCGACGGGCACGGAGCCGCCGTGTCCGCCAGGTCTTCCTCCTCGGGGAACGGGGCCGAGCAGGTGGTGCCGCAGCCGACCAGCACCGGCGCGGGGCTGACGTGGCCGCACGGCCAGATGTACGTGACCCTCCTGCACATCGGGCGTCGCTGCGAGGTAGAGAAAGAGGAGCGAGAAGGGGGAGGGAGAGGAGGCGACGGGACGGACAGGACGTAAAAGACCCACCAGCAGTGCTTACCAGCGATACCAGCGAGCGCTTCAGCCCCGGGCGGTGATCCTGGGGTGCTGGTGACGGCTTCGTCGGTTCCGGCTGGACGTCGACTCCGGCTTGGACAGACGGGCGATCCTAGACTTTTAGCTGCCGCCTGAACACGGCCGACTCGCGGACAAACAGCGCGGATAAACAGTGAGGACAAGCGAGGACAAGCGAGGACGAGCGCGGACGAGCGCGGACAAAGGACAGCGTCGACAACCCGGACAAAGAAAACAGCCCAGCGAGTCCGTCAGTCCGACACAAGGAAGGGGTCCGCTGTCTCGACGCTTCCCGACAATAGGACGACGAGAACACCAAGGAAGACACGAACGAGTAACAGGGACAGGGGCGCTTGCGAAATCGCCGTCTTCGGCCGTCTACATTCCACCTCTGCCTTCTGTCTACCAGCCGCCTACGCCCCTGCGCAGCCCGTCCCGTTGACGGCCGCGGCCAGCGCCGCCAGCTCCGGCTCGGCCACCCAGGACCGGCTCTCGGCGTCGGCGTCGGCCGGTCCGTACAGCATCCAGGCCGACAGCGGCTGCAGCGAGCTGTGACCCGAGGCGTTCCGCGGTGCCGACAGGTTGGCCCGCCGCAGCGCGTCCGCGTAGCCGTCGGGGGGGCCGGCCGACACCTGCTTGCCCAGCGTGCCGCCCAGCACGAAGGCGTCGAAGCGCGCCACGCCGTCGTAGTCCTTCAGCAGGAAGGGCGCCCGCGCGTAGCCCACGGGCAGGCTGCGCACGTCCACGGCCGCGTACGTCTGGTCGTCCAGGCGCAGAAGCTGGCCCGGGGGGCTCCCGCCCCCCTCGGGAGGCTCCCGCGCGTACGGCGCCCCCCGCGCGTCCCAGTAGAAGAAGCCGGTCAGCCAGCCGGACACCAGCTGCGTGTCGCCGCCGCCTCCACCTGCGCCTCCACCTCCGCCTCCGCAGGTGCCGGCGGACACGATCTGGCGCCAGAAGGCCCGCGTAGCCTCGGCGTCGGGGTCCCGGAAGCTGGCGACGAAGCGGGCCAGGACGGGGGCGAGGCGGGCCGCGTAGGCGGCGGGCTCGGGCCCGAAGGCGGGCAGGCGGTCGAGCTTGCGCGCCAGCATCTGCCAGTCGTCGACGGCGCCCAGCAGCGTGACCGAGGGCAGGCCGCAGGCGATGCGGCCGGCGGCGGGCGGCGGCGCGCGCGGGGCGAAGGGCTCGGTCAGGCCCAGCATCAGCACGGTGGCGGTCATGTCGTCGACGCGGGTGCTGGTGGTGAAGTTGGGCGACACCCACCAGGTCAGCCAGTCGGCGCGGAAGCGGCGCTCCAGCTCGTCCTCGAAGTCCTGGATGACGCGGAACCACTCGAAGTCCGTCAGCGTCATGGGCTCCCCGGCCCGGCCCGGCACGGCGAAGACGGCGGCGGCGTCGGCCGCGTGCGCGTTCAGGTAGAAGTTGAGCTGCGACAGCACGGCGAACCACACCTCGTCCGGCCGCAGCACCAGGTGCAGGTGCTCGGCCCAGGCCTGCAGCGCGCCGCGCGCGAAGCTGCTCGCCGACGGCAGCACCTGCGGGTCGGGCCCCGCGAACGTGCTGTCGTCGAACACGGACATCAGGATCTGCGGCCCCGCGCTGGCGTTGGCGCCGCCGCCGAGCTCGTTCGGCACGCTGTCCCGGTAGAAGGCGTCCATCGACGGCGACCCCGGCGGGCCGGCGTACGCCCGAGGCGCGCCGCCGGGGAGGATGGTGACGCCGCGGCAGGGGGGGAGGAGGAGGAGGAGGAGGACGGAGAGGGAGACGAGGGAGAGGGAGAAGAGGGAGGACGACGAGGCCGACGACGACGAGGCCGACGACGACGAGGAGGACGACGAGAAGGCCGACGAGGAGGACGACGAGAAGGCCATCGTGGAGGCCGCGATCTGCCGTCAGTCGGTCCAGTCGGCCCAGTCAGTCCCAATGATCGGTCGAGGAGGCTGGTCGACGCGAACACGAGAGGGAAGACGGACGCGCAGATGCCAACGCACGGGAGGTCGTCTCAACATGGGAGAGCTATAGCCGGGGTATTATGTACGACGTCCTGCCACGACAGGATCACCGCGGGCAACATTACCCGCATATTGGGCCCTCTCGGGTTTAGGCACGCCAGCCTCCGCGTCGCCATTCATCCATCGGCCTCGGAAGGGGAAGCGGACTGCGAGAGGGCTGCAGACGGCCAGCCATCCGATTACCCGACGCGCGGTCGTCCTCGGATGGTCGACACTGTCGTGGATATATCTCTATGCATCTATCGAGATGTCTGTCAGCTCGTGGGTTACAGGGGCTACAGGGGCTACAGCGGCTATAGGCGGCTGTGGCTACAGGGGCTACAGGGGCTACAGTCGCCTGTGGTTACAGGGGTTACAGGGGCTACAGGGGCTACAGGCGGCTGTAGCTACAGGGGCTACAGGGGCTAAGGGCCACAGAAGCCAGGAGCTACAGGGACCACAAAGGCTACAGTGGCTACAGGGGCTACAGGGGCTACAGGCGACTGTGGCTACAGGGGCTACAGGGGCTACAGGCGACTACAGGCGACTACAGGCCGCTACAGCGCTCCAGGCTACAGGGCTACAGGGCCGCTACAGCGCTCCAGGCTACAGGGCTACAGGGGCCTTCAGGGGTACAGGGTTCCAGGCTACAGGGCTGCAGCACACGGGCCTACAGAATTGACGACTCGCCCACGTGGGTGGGAGAGGCGCGGTTCTTGGCTGATCGTCCTCATCAGCCATACCGGACTTGGATCGAAAAGAGGGGGCCTGGGCGAACCTCGTCGCGGAAGGGCACCGGAGAAAGAAGACAAGAAAAATATAAAAAAAAAAAAGAAAGGAAAGACGGTCGAAAGACAGCAGCATGGACTCGAGCTCGGCTTCCCCCCGATGGTCATCCTCACGTCCATCCGGCAGTCGCCCGCCTACCTGTACGCCAAGGCCTACTGCCTGTGCGCCCTCGTCAGCCTCTTCCAGGCGGCGCCGGTCTCGTCACGGCTGCCATGGCACTCGCCCCGGGCCTCGCCCCGGGCCGGCGAGCGCCCGCGCTCCCACAGCCTCGATGCCGCGGGCTTCGGCCCGCACGCCCCCCGCTAC
>JAKLNC010000585.1:0-10419 GCA_022813145.1 Barbatosphaeria neglecta
CCGCCCGCCCCCACCGCCCCCGCCCCCCCGCCCCCCGCCGCCCCCGGCCCCCCCCGAGCGCGGGGGGGGGGGGGGCCGGGGAGAGGGAGAGGGAGAGGAAGAGGGAGAGGGAGAGGAGAGGGAGAGGAAGAGGAGAGGGAGAGGAAGAGGGAGAGGGAGAGGGAGAAGGAGAGGGAGAGGAAGAGGGAGAGAGAGAGGGAGAGGGAGAGAGGGAGAGGGAGAGAGGGGAGAGACAGAAAGGGGGATAGAGAGAGGGAGAGGGGGAAAGAGAGAGACAAAGAGAGAGAGACGGAGGGAGAGATACAGAGGGTCCGGTAGGTAGAGAGGAGGGAGAGAGGAGGAGGGAGAGAGGAGGAGGGAGAGGAGGGGAAGAGAGGGCGAGTGATCGAGAGACAGAAGGTCCCATAGGCAGAGACGAGGAGATAGAGGAGGGGCCTAGGGCGCCAAGGGGCGCAGGAGGTCCTTATACGCAACCGGAGCTGTCCTGCTCGGAGGGTCCTGCTCAGAAAGGGAGCCAGAGGCGTCGGCACCGGGGACCGCCTCCCGTCGACCACCTAGTCGTAGCTCCCACCTGGGCCTGCGCGATAGGAAGGTCCGGCGAGATAAGGCGGCCCGCCGGCGCTGGCGTGGCACGCAATCCGCCCGAAGCCCTGTCTCGCAAGAGCACGTCAGAAGGGCACGCGAGTCGGATCGCGATCGCGCGAACGGGGCGAGCCGAGCGGCTGCGCACCCGCGATAGCGGCCGCCTATGGGGAGCGCCCTCCCCTCTCCGGAGAGGAAGCCACCTACCGAACCTGGGCTGGGGAGGAGGTACGGACGGTAATCCGCAGTAATGAACAGCCACACGCCGAAGATACGCGGTAGCCATTAGTAGGCAGTATTAGTACGTAGGTAGTACCAGGGCGGTAGGACCAGGCTGCGAGTCCCATCGGCCGGTATCAGAGCTCAATCAGAGACGGAGACGCTATCTCTTCTGCTGCAGCGAGGGGTTGCATGGGAGATAGGGACGGCCGACCGCTAAGGCGCCGGGGCCTATGCCGCGCGATAGCGGCTCGCGGTGGCGATCGTGCGACCTTACAGGGCGTCTCGGGCGCTGGGGCCCCCTGGAAGAGTGCTAATCGCCGGCCGGCGAATGGTCGCTCGGGGAGCTCCTATCAGCGGGCAGGCAGGGCATCGGGGCCGATGCGAGGCACAGCCCAGGAAAACCCAGCGTGCCACCAGGCTGTGTGCGCGGCCTGCGACTGATGACTGGCCAGGTGGTCTGTCGGGGCGTCGAGTGGTAGGGAAGAAGCAATTACTAGGGCCCTCCTGCCTATCGGGCAGCACGAGGGAGAGGGAGAGATAAGACGGAACGGCACTTTCTTCGAGGCGGCATGGGTTATCGGACGAGCGAGAGGCACACAGACGCGGACCGTGTCGCTCACGGCCTCGAGTATAATAACGGCCGTCGGCGGCACTCTCTCGCCACCGACTTACCTACCACGCGTCTCCAAGGCTGGGAACCTGGGGAGCCGCTGTCGCGTCCGGAGAGTCGTGGCATCTCCTGCAGACGCGAGCAGAAGTCTCGAGGGACCTCGAGGGTCCCCGAGAGTCCCCGAGAGCCCCGAGAGCTCCCGAGAGCCCCGAGAGCCTACGAGAGCCCACGAGAGCCCACGAGAGCCCCGAGAGCCCACGAGAGCCCCGAGAGCCCCGAGAGCCCGAAAGCGTCCGAGACGCCCGAGAATACCTTACGATGCACCGAAAACGAGCTCCTGTGATCTAGCAGCCTCACGGCGAGGCGAACGCCTATGGTTCAGTAACCCTCGCGGCACGGCCCCGACCAGCCGACCGCACCAGCCGACCGCACCAGCAGTCCGCACCCGCCGGCCGCATGCGTCCATGTCGAGAGGTTCGCAGCTGCAAGGAATGCAATGAGGATGAGCGGGCTCGCGAGACGCGAGACAGCTGGAGGCCGACGGCACGCAGTCTTACCCGAGCCCGCTGCGGCCGCTGGGACACGGATGCGAGGGCAGGCGGCGAGGCGAGGAGCGCGGAGGCGCAAGGCGGATAGCGACTGCGCCGGCCTGGCTCTTACGACTTGCTTCCCCGATCATCGAGATCGCCGACGTCGACGTCGAGAGGAGAGAGCAGTAGCAAGCAGCAGCACGACGACCAGGAAGAGGAGGGAGGACAGCCCGGACAGCTAGTACGGACAGCCAGTACGGACAGCTAGTACCAACAGCCAGTGCCAACAGCCAGTACGGACGTTAGTACGGACAACCAACAGCCAGTACGGCTGGGAGCCCCTCACGTGGCCGTCGCACGGAACCCCCACGCGACCACCCGCAACGTGCGAAGCCCGGACGGCTGGGTTTCGAGGGAAAAAGACCAAGCTCAGGCAGGCCCCTCACACGAGCCCCCCCTTCTGGCCGATCCGTCCACGTCGGCACGTCGGTTCCTCAGCCACGCGGGCGCTCTATCTGCTTTAATCCCGCAGAAGGTGGCCGCCACGCCGCTCCCACCTGCTTAAGATCGACACATGCTGTAGCCGACCTGCCGACCTGGCGATATGACCACTCGAGGGCTGCTTATCATGCCTGTGGCGTGGGATGGCCGCGCGGCGCCACGGAGCCCGCCCGACTTCTCTTCCCTTCATTTCCCTCCCCCCCCCCCCGGTCGAGTGGGGGATTTGAGCCAGTGGAGCGGCCTGGAAAACGCGCAGTAAGTCATCTCGCCCTGTTCTGAGACGGAGATCCAAGACAGACGAGAGAGACGCCGTCATGGGCAGGTGAGGAAACGAGCGAAGGAAACGAGCGAAGGAAACGAGCGCAGGAAACGAGCGCAGGAAACGAGCGCAGGAAACGAGCGCAGGAAACGAGCGCAGGAAACGAGCACAGGAAACGAGCGAAGGATACAAGCGAAGGATACAAGCGAAGGATACGAACGAAGGAGACGAGCTAAGGAGACGAGCTAAGAGGGAGTACTTCGTACAGGTAAGCCCATACAGCCTCAGGGCTGTCTGGCACTGCCGGCTCGTGGGTGGGCAGCCGGTCAGACGGACGGCAGACGGACGAGCAGACAGGATGGGCAGACAGGACGGGCAGACAGGACGGGCAGACAGGATGGGCAGACAGGACGGGTAGGCAACAAGAGGGGCAGACAGGAGGGGCAGTCAGGAGGGGCAGACAGGACGGGCGCGCTGGTTCCCGTCCCTCCCCAATTTCTCTTTGTTCGCGGGATGACTCGCCGTGACCCATTTCGCGCTGTCAGGACCCGTCTAGTGCGCGCGTTCGCTATCAACGACGCCGGGGCAGCAGACGGAGCGCCGCGCCGTCCATGCGCGCCTGTGCCGTTTCGGCGGCGGGTCTCGCATCGTCTTCCTGCCCAACTGTCCAGTGTCCATCTGGGTACCTACCTGGGTGCTGCTCGTACGGGCGCCGTGAGGCAATTTCCAAGAACGAAAAATTGCCGAAGAAGAAGAAAAAGAAAAGAGGGCGAGCTAGCCAGGCACGCCAGGGTCGCATCCCGGGGAGGGTTGAGGCCTGGAAGCCACCCGCGACGCACCACCGGTGGGCTGTTGTTTCGAATCCGGACTAGCCATCTAGCCATCTAGCCATCTAGTCATCTAGTCATCTAGCCATCTAGTCATCTAGCCATCTGGCCATCTAGCCACCTAGCCACCTAGCCATCTAGCCATCTAGCCACCTTGCCATCTAGCCCGCCCAGACCCGCGACTGGCGCCCTCTGTCTGGGAGGGGGGGTCAGAAACTTGGCCAGAAACCTGGAAGGATGGAAGCTAGGAGCCCACTCCGAGAGTGGTGGGCTTGCTTTTCCGACTCGGTGGAGTAAGAGGTGTCTCGAAGGCAGCAGTCCCGTCATGCAGGCACGCACGATCGCCTTTCTAGCGCCGACGGGTTGGCTAGCCCGGACGCGGGTGGGGTCTCGCGGTTTTTCCTCCTGCGAGCGAAGACCCTGATTTCGCCTCGAGAGAGCATGTGACCCGCGGAGGCGAGCATCAGCGGCCGTTGATCAGCGACCGTTGATCAGCGACCGTTGACGTCCTCGCCCCGTCTGCACTGTTCGTCCGCCCGGGGTCCGTCTGGCCGGCCGCCGTGGCGCGCCTCCAGGTCTAGACCGAACCCGCATCCCGCCGTGGGAGGCCCCGATGCGGCAGGTCGACGACACCCTTCATTCCGGGCGCGGTTTCAGCGCCTAGCTGATGACTCGCAGGTTACGCCCCCTTCTCTGGTCCAGATCGATACAGATCGTGCGAACTCGTACTCCGTGCGGCGAATAGCACGCCGCGAACCATAACCCGGCTCGACTGTAAGCCCCGCTGCGGGCACGACCAGAGAGAGAGAAAGAGAGAGAAAGAGAGAGAGAGAGAGAGAGTAAAGAGAGAGCGCGAGACGCCCCCTTTCCTCCCTGGTATGCACTCCTGCAATACCTGTATCCCCCTTGTACTCCGTACATGCCGCACCTGGTCAACGAGCCATCGAAGACGGGCCCGGTGGCCCAATAGCCCACTTTCCCAGCGCCCATCGGGATTAAGAGGGACGGACGACAATCTCCTTCGATAATCTCCTTCGATCTGACGGGCTGGCGCCGGGCTTGGCTCGGGAGGAGGCACGCGGGCATGGATCATGGGAGTACTTGTAAATTGCTGGGCTCGTACGGGCCCAGCAGCGCAGTCGGTTCGCGTCCGCATAAACCCCCGTGCCCAGGTGCCAGGGACTTTTCCTCCCCGGCTGGGATTGCTGGTCGTGCGCGCGCTCCGTGCTGCTCCGTACTTCGCAGAGGAGAGGGGGGGGGGGCGCCACCGTGCTCCCATTCCGTCATCTTTCTTCCCCCACCCGTCGCCGCGGAACCCCCTTCAGGATCGTCCCTCCCTGGGGCTCCCCTTCCTGTGGGCTCCCCTCCCCTGTGAAGTCATCATCACCACTGGACGGCCCTAGAACAAGCAACTTCTCCCGTTCTCCGTCTCTCCGATGCGCCGCGGCGCTTTCCCGCCTTCCCGCCTTCCCGCTCTTCTGGCATGTGCAGCACCGAACAGCATCCGGCTGGCACGTACAGACCGCTGGGCACACCACCTCCGCAGGGGATGCGTGGGCCAATAGAGCTACGAGGCCAGGACGTGCTTCCGCATCGGGAGATGGGACGCCGGGGCGGTGGGGCGGGCTCGCGGAGATAATCGAGACATTCTGGCTCGAGCCGGATTCTGCGAGTGTCCAGATTGTACGTACCGCCCATCGCTTCGTCGTCGGCGTCGATCGCGCCGTCGGCCGCAGGGAAAGAGATAGCCCGAGACAATGCCGGAGCCAGCTTCATGTTAGCCCCGTACCGAGTGAGCATTGAGAGAGTGCTCGCGCGACGGCGGGAATAATAAGCCAGGGAGGAGGGGAGGGAGAACCACGACGCCTGTGCGGACTACGGGCCCCCGGTCCAGAACGAAGCACCGCCGTTTCTGGACCAGCGGGATCCTGGCTCCTCGCGGCAACTCCATGTGGCAGCGCCAGCGTGCCGACCAGTGCCAGCCCGCCGGTTGTTGGTTCTTCCTCCTCCTCTCCCTCCTCGGCGGGTGGGGGTCAGCAACTTCCCAGATTCCCACGGGGCTTCGTGGATGCAACCCCAGCCGTCGACCCCTGTCCGTCGCTGGTGCTCGCGCAGGACTGACTGTGCTCCGTACTGCGTACGGCGCCGTACGACCGTGCTCCGCGTATCATGTCTGACGGGACTGGGGAGTCAGGAGATTACTTACAGACCGTACGGGGTACCTAATACCCGTAGGTAGGTACCTACGCACGAGCAGGTATGAGTAGGTACCTACGCACGAGCAGGCATGAGTAGGTACCTACGTACGAGCAAGTGCGAGTAGGTACTGCTTCATGCCGAGGTGTGCACATGGCAATATTCCCGTTTTCTTTCTCTCCGTGGGGCGCAACGCTCCTCCAAGCGCACAGCCTGCGATGTTTTTGTGACCTGGCGCTTTAGCGTCCGTCCCTGTGACCCGTCCGCGCCAGCGGCTGCTCGCAGGGTGCACGCTTCTTCTGCCTCGCTTCTTCGGCCACGCTACTTTTGCCTCGCTTCTGTTGCCTCGCTTCTGTTTCCTCGTTTCTGTTGCCTCGCTTCTGTTGCCTCGCTACTTTTGCCTCGCTACTTTTGCCTCGCTTCTGTTGCCTCGCTTCTCTTGCCTCGCTACCTTTTCCTCGCTTCTTTTGCCCGCCCCCCCTCTTTGCCGTCCGCGCAAGTGCTCATTTGGATGAAGTTGCAGGAACTAGGCCAGCCCGCTGCTGGGCTAATGACCTTCCCTCCCTCTCTGCCGCGCGTACCTGGGTACCTATCTTGCTTGTGCTCGTGGCGTGCGCCAGACATGGATGACTCTCGCGCTGCCTCCGCTTGGCGCCGTGGAGTGCACTCCACCCCACCCGCCTTCGAAATCCCATCGCCAGGTCGATTCGGGTTCCTGCGAGGGGCGGGGACGAAAAAGAGGCGTCCGGCGTGGTTGGCTGTGCGGCAGCGCTGCGGGCTTAACTGCTCTAGTGCCTCTGCTAGCCGCAGGTCCCCCACCCCCCTCCCCGTGAACGTCCAGGTAAAGAAGAAAAAAAAAAAGAAGAAAAAAAAGAAGAAGAAAAAAAGTGTGCGCTCGCTCCGGTGGAGCGCGAAGCTCCTGCATCGGAAGGCCGTCCCACCAGCGAGCGAGCCATCCGGCGACAACAGGCTGTTTCCGGCCTTCCATTCTCCCGTTCGAAGCTCCGTCCTCGCCCCCCCCGGTCGCAACCTGTGGGCGCTACCCGCACGCTAGCCACCTGAGCGCGCCCGATGCTAGAAAAAGATACGGGGCGTTGCTGCTGCTCGGTGGGGACGCCTGCGACGAGAGCCTGCGAGGAAAGCAGCGAGCGTCCATCTCTCCCCAGCTCCTCCTCAGATCTAGCATAAGCTCTCCTGATCATCCTGCGCGCATCGTCGGCATCTCTCTCGCACATGCTCCCGCCGTCTCGTTCTCACGGAGGGGGGGGGGGACTCGCGCTCCTCAACGCTCGCCGAAGGAGCCCGGGTCGACAGGGGTCGTCTCGTCTCGGCGAGGAGGCCGGGCGCAGGGGAAAGCGCCAGGCGCGCAAGGAGGAGCCCTCTCTCGTCCGTTTGCCTTCCTTTCTCCTGCAACTGCCGCTCTTCCGCGGCCTGGCAGTGCCTGGCAGTGCCTGGCATGCTGGCATGCCTGGCATGCCTGGCACGCCTGGCTACCGCCGCTGGCCGTAGCACCACTCGCCGTAGCACCACGCCGTAGCACCACTCGCCGTAGCACTACTCGCCGTAGCACCGCTGGCCGTAGCACCACTCGCCGTAGCACCGCTGGCCGTAGCGCCGCTGTCACCCTCCGGTTCTCGACCTCCCGAGTCATGAAGACACGCGACTCCTGCCGGGTCGCGCTCGTCGTTCACGCCCTCTATCCTCGGCCCTCCGCCTTACGGTAAGTACTTGTGCGGATAACCTGCTGGTACCGCCACGACCGGGCTCCCGAAGCACCCCCGAGGGGGCTGCTAGGCTCGGCGAGACTCGACACGAGCGGCTCCACCGCCCTCCACTGTTGCGGATGCGGGAGGCAAAAAGACAGACGGTCGACGCGATGACTCGCTGCCCGGCGGCGACTGCCCGTACTTTGTGGTCCTGCTAGTCAGAAGCGGCGGCGTACTGTACTTTGTGGTCCTGCTAGTCAGAAGCGGCGGCGTACCGTACTTTGTGGTCCTGCTAGTCAGAAGCGGCGGCGTACCGTACCTTGTGGTCCTGCTAGTCAGAAGCGGCGTACTGTACTCGGCGGTCCCGCTAGCCAGAAGCGGCGGCGGCCTGTACTCGGTGGCCCTGCTAGTCAGAAGCGGCGGGCGGGACTGGCTGCTCGAGCAACCGCCTCTCCCAGCAGGACAGGACCTCCGTGCAGAACACCTCGGTGCGGGACGGACAAATGAGCGCCTGGCATCGACACCCACCTTCCCACCCACCTTCCCACCCACCTTTCCACCCACCATCCACGGCCGTTCCGTTCGTGCTGACAGCCAACCAGATGCGTCCCCTGCTCCTGCAGGTCAAGCCATCCCTGCCGAATACCGGCGCAGAGCGGCTGGCGGTGGGGGGGCACCACGTTCGAGGGCCTTGTATCGGATACCTCTGGCGTGCTGCGTACGGAGCGCTCAGGAATGGACGGGGAGATCTCGTCAATGGGCTCCCGTCTTTTTCCATCCTCCCACCCCGTCAATGGACTCCCATCTTTCCATCCTCCCATCCTCCCGCCCCCTGCTCCCTGCCCCACTGCCCCACTGACCCCCCCTGCTCTCCTGTTCTCCTACTCTCCTGCTCTGCTCCCGTTCTCCTACTCTCCTGCTCCCCTGCTCCCCTGCTCTCCTGCTGCCCTGCTCCCCTGCTCTCCTGCTGCCCTGCTCCCCTGCTCTCCTGCTGCCCTGCTCCCCTGCTCTCCTGTTTCTCCTGCTGCCCTGCTCCCCTGCTCCCCTGCTCCCCACGCTCGCTCGTGGCTCCCCTTCACCTTCAGTTTATCCAGGCGCGGCCCCACCGCACGGCAGGCGGCGGTGCGTCTCAGGCCCAGTCCAGGCTGCGAGCAGACAGGTGCGCCCGCCGCTCTCGCCAGCCACGCCCGTCCTGCCTGTGAGCGGACTGCCTCTCGGGAACGGAGAGGCGTCTGGGTGTCGTGTCTGGGCGTCGACCTGGCCACGCGAGGGCGCCTGCCGGTGAGGTGAGCAATAGTACGGCGCTCGGGGGACGCGGCGGCAGTCGTCTGCCCGGGTCTCGCCATCCGTCGACTCTCGTAAGAAAAGGCCGCGCTCGCCAGGGGTCCCGGTCGCGTGTCGGAAGAGAGGCATGAAAGGAGCTAGGAGGCATTCTCTCAGGACGGAGGTCGGCCGGGCGGGTTCGCGCTGGCCCAGGGAGGAGTGCGGAACCCCCACCCAGCGCGACCGCTAATAATAATCTCGCTGGGCGACCACGGCGACGTCTCAATATCCACCGTGCCACCCCTGCGACGCTGCCGTGCGTGGATGGACGCCGCGGACGGTCCCTGCTCGCTTCCATCCACGGAGGGGTGAGGGGTTGGCACGCTCGGTTGGCATCGTTGGATTGAATCGACTGCGCGCGCTCGTTCGCCGTGGGAGGGCAGAACGAAGGATTCTGGCTCGCCCGCAGACGCGCTAACGTGAGGGACCCTCGCCTGGGACCCTCGCCTAGAGGCCCTCGTCTAGGGGCCCTCGCCTAAAGGCCCTCGCCTAGAGGCCCTCGCCTGGGCCCTCGCCTGCGTGTTCGCCTGCGTGTTCGCCTGGGTACCCTGGCCTGCGCTGGGTACAGGTACCTTAGCCAGGGCGCTAGGGCGCTGGGGCCGCCGAAACAACGCCGTCTCTGCGCCTGAGAGCGCCGCCCCGAGTGCCTGTATGCGCTGCGAACCCGCGCAGAGAGGAGAGCATCGTCCACTGCCAGCAGCTCCGTTCAGCAGCTCCGTTCAGCGGCCGCTAGGGGTTAATTCCGGAGGGGATTTCAGCCACCACCAAAGCACCCCATTTGCGTCCTCGTCCTCGTCCTCGCCCTCGCCCTCGCCCTCGCCCTCGCCCTCGCCCACGCCCACGCCCACATCCGCGGGTGCTCGTCGACGTCTGTTCCGTCGCCTCTCGACCCGCGCCGCGCCCGCAGGGACGAGGAGCACCGTCCAATTGCCTCGGGCTCCAGGCGGGTGACGCTCGGAAAAGCAACCTCGCAGACGGTCCCCCCCCATCCCATCCCCTCTCTCGTCCGCTGGCGTGGCTACCTGGGTACCTACCTGCCGGAGCGACTACGACTAGCGCCTGCTGCGAAGGACCGCCCGCCGATTTGCTGCCTCCCCCGTGTCGTGTCGGTCGTCCCTCTCTCTCTCTCCCTTCCCCTCTTTCTTCCCACCAACGCCCGGCACGGATCTCTCTGCTGGCCTCCTCGTTCCTCCATCTCCTCTCCGTACTTATTTCCTCCCCTCCTCTCGCCGGCGTGCGTCCGAGGCGTCCGACCTGCCTCGCCTCCTCCCGCACGACCGTGTCTGTGGCTCTCCGCCCCTGCTGCTCGTTCCCGGGCCGCTGCGAGTAAATACAGACCGCGAGCGCGAGTTCCGCCCGGTCGAGGCCGCGGTGCGTAAGAGGAAGACGGCCGGCCAGAGCGCACAAAGCCTGAGCCCTGCTGTGTGCTCGTGCCCGGGTGGTGCCCGGCAGCCTGGCGTGCCCTGGTACCGCCCTACCTACCTACTCTGACCTACCTCCCTGGGCTCCCTGGGCTCCCTGGGCTCCCTGGGCTTCCTGGGCTCCCTGGGTCTCAGGCAGTCCGTCCGTTCTGGGCGGACGGGGGACGGGGGCGGGGGGGGGGGGGGGGGGGGGGGGGGGGGGGGGGGGGGGGGGGGGGGGGGGGGGGGGGGGGGGGGGGGGG